>JAXGGA010013059.1:0-36535 GCA_038373865.1 Uloborus plumipes
CATTGTTGCCATGTTTGAGTCTTTTTCTGAGTTTACATTTTAATGTATTTTTATGCCTCTATCTAGATCGGCGTATCCCAACATGTGGTACACTTACCATTGGTGGTACCCAACTTGGTAGTTGGTACATGAAAAATAATCAGCAATGGCGGACACAAGAGATAAATAAGCCATTAGGAAAGTTTTTTTTGTAGTTTATGCCAATTATTTCAATAATAATATCATACAATTGAGGTGTTAATATGTGCAGTCCATGATCGAAAATCCGGCAATCGATAGTTTATCTTTTGGAGCGAACTTTTAAATTTGGCTGTTAGCCATCGGTGAATTTCAAAAATTACGTTCTTTGAAACTAGCGCAAGGATCACAATCAATATATTTTGTTAAAGTATTTGATTATGACGAGAATAAATCAATTGTTTTTATAATTATTTTTTATTAAAAAAATATTAGTAACAAAATATAGCAAAAAAGTAGGTTAATACAAAACTTTGAGCTAGCACATAGTTAAAGTGAATTTATTTATAAATTATTTGCAAATAAAACACTCGCAATTAAAACCAAAACACGAAAAAAAAAACCCATTCATTTTTCCAAAATGGCACAATGACGCAAGTTGTACAACCAAATGGTACTTGAGCTAAAAAAGGTTGGGAAATGCGGATCTAGATTATGATGCCACAGTTAAAGTTGATTTCACAAATTATTTTCATATAATGTAACAGCTTGTTTTACTTGGTGGATTATTTTACTTTAAATAGCTTAATTAAACTTTAGCTGAATATTTTTTCATTTAAATACAACTTTTAGTCTTGTTTCAACTCCTGTTTTGTTCATAAGTTTTTTAAAACACAAAATCTACGGTGTCATCAAATAAGTAGTAGTGTCACTGTACTTTTGATCAAACAGAAAAAAAAAATCCCCTATGCTGTGACATACCTATAACAAAAAGTACCATGCAAGCCCTAGATAGCTTGATGAGCTATGAAGCTTATTTGGCAGAACATTCCACAACTTCAAGAATCCAAAGTTCTTTTCCATCCATGCTTTTTTGTGTGAAGAATTTCGAGCAGAACTAGTGATAAATCTTTTAATACATCTTGATCCTTACTTCATTATAAAAGGTTCAACAGACCTGATGAAGATTTGTTTTAACTCTTCACTGCACGATTTTTTATATTTTCATGAAAGAAATCATATGTTGCCTTTTAAATAGCCCTGAGTTCAGGAAAAATGAAGAAAAAAAATTAATCTTAAAAATTTGTGCCAAAAAATGTTTTAACTGTTTGTTCCACGTATGGCACAAAGCGCTCAGTATAAGCTTATACTGAAAAGTGTAATAATCTACAATGTGTTTTGTGCCATAAGTGGAACAAACAGTTTTCACCAATAAGTACAGCATTTATATCTAAATATTTTTATAACAAAAGAAATAATGATTAAGCACACTTCTTACTGTAAAGCAGACACTCTATTTTTCAAAAGCAAGAACTGTAATACCTAGACTAGTGCATAAAAATTACACTAAACTGTTATAGCAATGTTCCAGAAGGGGCACAAAGCTCGGTTTAACTGCATTTAAAAATCATAGGAATATATGAGGGTCTTTTTAGTTTGTGCCAGATCAGGCACACCATGCAGTGAAGGGTTAAGATTCAATTTTTTTATACTAGAAATAGTAGGTTTTAATGCTTAAAGTTAGACTACTAAATTTGTGGATTTCATACTAACGTTAGAAATTGATGGACAGCGTGCATTATGTTCTTAACCCTCGTGGGTCCCTCCCATTTTGGTTACACTCGAGACCCTTAGGATCATAAACGACCCCAATGTTTCCCTTCTTTAATTTATTATGATTATTGAATGTTACATGCATTTTAAAGTTAATTGGTTTTGGAAGAGCAGCTAACAAAGTAGTAATTTTCTTTTTTCAATGAAACTCTTTATTTAATTGTGTGGCTGCATTTAAGGTAGCAAGAACTGATATGCTACCAGTTAGATAATGATTTCTAAATATTTAAAATGAATACTAGAAGTCCCTTTGAATAACTTCGTAAGGCAGCTTTCGGCGTATCGGAAATCCCTCCCTCGATCATCGTGGTGGCTAAAATCTGTGTATTTAAAATTGTGACGAACAAATCATGGTCTTTGTGGTCTGCTACTTGAGCAAAATTGTAGTTTTTGTTAAAAGTAGACATGAGAGTATAAATTCATAATTTATCATTGATGCGTTTTTTGAAAGCAAAAATTTATTAAATTTTATAATTTATGTTTGTATGTGTTTCATTCTTATGGCAATACCATTTCATTTAACTGCTGTGCTGAGAATGGAAAACTTTTTCTAGTCTTTTTTGTTTGCGTTCATTTTTTTTACATATGTTGAATTATTTAATTATTTTTCATATTCTACAACTTGATGATTCATGTATATTTTCTAGAATTACTGGCTGGACAGTTTTTATATTTGTTTATGGATAATAAAAGCCATTTTTTATTTGATACTGAATGAGAATTCTTCTAGTCACTTTTGTTCCTATGTACTTTTTATAACATGTTATGTTCATATACATTTTGATGTTGTACATCTCCATGCGAAACAAATTTAGTCCTTCAAGATAGTGATATTTATTTCTTGAAAGACACACCCTTATTAATAATGAATTGAGATTATTTCCCAAGCAACTGGACTAAAAAAAAAAGAATCCTGATTATTTTTGCAGAGCTTAAGATACTCAGCAGATCATCACAAAATGTAACAGCTGAGTATTTTCTGCATGCAGACGGTTTTGTTCAATGATGCAGGTGTTAAGGTCTTAAATTTTAACACAATCTTCTTATCCAAGAGCTAGCAATGTTTTCGAGGGACAATTTTAAGACGTCTGGTTCTTTAATATATCTTCCGAGAAACATGCAGGTGTCTGACGACCGAGAGAGGTCGCGTACACAGGGAAAGATATTAACCTTTTGGATACGGGCTGTTTTTTAGAAATTTTTCTTTCGACCCAGGTAGTACGATAGTTGAACCACAGATTTCTTTTCCATTGAAAAGAGAAGGTATAAACTGTCTTACCAGACGCATGAAACCATGAAGAAATCCCCGGCTCCAAAGGGTTCGAGTGAAAATCTCAACCCCGTCCTCTAAAAAAAGACTTACGGTACAGCATGTGTACCGCCCGGCTCCTAAAGGTTAAAGAGCCAGACGTCTTAAAGTGGGTTTTTCGACGTTGCTGGATCTTGGACTATCATGTCCCTTGGCTTATCCCTCAATATTTACTATTGTTGGACAATAATAGTTTTTAGAAAGCTCGACAGTTATTGTATTAGTTTTAAAGTGAAAGTGGAAATTTGAATGTCGCTACTAGATCCTTCTTTCAAAAACATTTAGCATTTATACAACTGGTGTTTTGGAGGTGCTATTCCACTCATTTGATGTACCTAAGTTATTGTTCTGTCACTTGTAGACATGAATTTCGCTCTCATAATGTGGATGTATTGACTGGTTTAATAAAATTATTTGAATAAGCTTTTTCTCACTTTATTGGACACATCACAGGTTTACACGGAAAAAAAAGTATCAAAAATAGATGCAGCGTTGCTTGTTCTTAGGAATCAAATTTGCTGAAATACTTGAGTTTGTCCGCTGGATTAGGGATTATCTGAAAATAGGAATGAAATGTTAGTGCAACTCGTATAAATAAAACAGAATATATAGTCGAACCTCCTTAGATCGAAATTATATTAAAAAAAAAAAAAAACACATTTTATTCCATTACATACCGCTTCACAAATATTAAAGTCAGTGATTGTCAGTATGAACCCCACAAATCAGTTAATGAGATTAATGGTGGAGAAAAACAGGGAGAACTTGATGAATTTTAGAAAGAAGCAACAAAGTCGTTTTCAATTTTACGTTGCGATTTGTCCTGCAAAACAAATTTCATTCCTTTTTCTTCTAGTAGTTCTTCATTACTAATAAGCTACTGTAAAAACCTAAATCCATCAAAAAATGAATTGCTAAAAGCACTTGAAGCATTACTTCCTGGATTTCAGTTCACAAAAATTGTTCTTGATGAAATTTTAAGTGGATAGAATAAATGCAAAAAATTTTTTGGTGAGCTTGTCACAGAGCTGGCTATTCAGCATGAATTTCAGTCATCCCTCACTCATTAAAAAATGGAACTATGATCATGTAACCAATGTCAGGATTACAAAGTAATTTACAACAAACTCTTTTTTTGATAATTAACTTTCATTCAATGTTTTTCAATAATAAATTAGAAATTGAGTTTTGTATTAAAAGTAGCTTTAAATTTAAAATGTTTTAGGAGTACTTACGATAAAATTGAACTCTTTTCTATGTATCAAAATTTCTATACATTGAATTTTTTTGCGGAAAATTGCTACTTCGATATATATGGGAGTCTGTATGTTCTGTATACAAATCCACAGTTTGTCAGATCTGGACCAAATTTGACAGGGAGATACTTGGCCACCCAAGAAGGGCCCTAGGGGGTTTTGCTAATACCAAAAAAGTACCGATCCGTTCAAATTTCAATTCATAAAACCAGAAAAGCTTCTCTGGCCATGTTCAAAGCTAAAAAGTATTTCCAATAAAATTTGTTTGAAGTAGTATTTGAGATTTTGCGATCGCTATAGCCGATTTTCTAGCACTTGGAGATCGTTATAAACGTTTGAAATTGCCGTCGACAACATACGGATTCAATTCGCATCATTAAAAAGGTTTGCCACAACTGTGGGATCCCGGGGTTCAACTAGTTTTCTTTAAGGATTAACTGGGAGTGCCTTGATTTTATTGGCAGTGAAATAAATTGGACCAAGGTACGAGAGATTTTTAAATTTTTTACCGTGTCCCCGCCCGGTTTCCATCCGGCCGGGCACACCTCCCCGTGCTTGTCCGTGTACTGGAAAGCCTGTACCAGGCGCAGAGTCTCGTCCACCGATCGGCCCACGGGCAGATCGTTCATGGTGATCTGGCGCAGGATGCCCTTCTCGTCGATGATGAACAGGCCTCTGGAGAGTGATCAGTAATTTTAAAATATAGTTTTGAAAAACTCAAAAATGCACTTGTAGAGCAATATATTCAAAATATTTCACAACACTCCGATTTTCAAAACTGTTGAGTATCCGCCAAGTTTACATGCACTTATGATTCATCAACGTGTAACATGATTTAACCTTTAGAATTAATAATAATATTAAACATATTACTTTTATATTTGCTAAGTAAGTAAATTTCATCTTTTATTCAGAGTTACATGCAAATAACTGAAACACTTATAATACATTAGCATGTAATACAGTTTAGCCTTTAGTATTAATAATAGTATTAAATGTATTACTTTTATAGTTGTTAAGAATATGAACTAGCTGCCAGGGCAGCTAGATTAGCTTCCTGCGGCATGTTGATGCATAACGTCCCCCTTCTCTAACTTTTACCTCATTCTGAAGTTATATTATTTGATATAATTTAATGTTCATTCGATTTCAAGACATACCACGCACATGGCCCAGCGTTGCACGGGCACTTCGTGCCCTGAAAGTAGTGAGGAAAATTTCAAGAAACTACTCCCCGCCAAGGCGGCTCGCTAACAGGTGCTTCACGCCTTTACTTTTTTCCTATATAAAAAAATCATTTGAATTATTGTGATGCTTCGCGCCTTCAAGATGGTGAGGAAAGTTTCAGTAAGTTCAGCTCGCTCAAAGGAAAAAAGCAGACATAGATTCTCAGTTTTTAATATAAGTAGATGGCTTTTCAACAAATGAATGTTTCAAAATATTACAAGTAGCTAGCGATAAAAATACTATGTAAGTGGCCCGCTTATGAGTTTCGTGTTTGATTTAGTTAAGCCTTTATTCAAAATTCTCATTGTCATTGTTATCACTGTTTCATAGCAACCACGTTTCAACAATGGATTTCATATTTAATCATTTATTAGGCTTAATCGCTTTAAATTTGACTACTTATTAATTGATATCTTCGCTAATTAAAATCTTATAATTATATAAATTGAAACTAATGAAGCCTGAAAAATGACCTATCTATCGGTACCTGGTTTGACTTTCAGTTCGTTGGCGTTCAGGAGAAAGAAGCGTGACATAGAAAGAAAGAAAGATACTCAGTTTTTAATATAAGTAGATTTTATTTTTTATTCAGAGTTACATATGGTACATACAAACAAAGCCACATGTGAAGCTAATAAAAGCGTATTAAAAAGAAAATGAACTTGCCAATTTTATCCATCTTTTAGGGTAAGCAGCAGGGCTCCTGATAGAACTCGTTTCAAAACTCCTTGCAGGTATAAAGCAGTGAGTAACAGTCCCTAAGCAAGGGCTAAGGCAGGAACATGCAGTACACAGCCAACTCTGCTATTTCGAGCTTATTATGCTCTCATCAGCATGGAATACGAAAGTAGTTGAGTTGGAGGCAAAAATTTTTGCCTCCAATTCGACTACTTTCGTATTCCATGCTGATGAGAGCATAATAAGCTTGAAACAGCTGTCCATGGATCGAAATAGCTGAGTTGGCGGTGTATTGCGTACTCCTTGCAGGGTTCATACTCAAATTTGAAAATTAAAAGTAAGGCGTTTTTAAGGAGTTTTGCAGGTGTTCATTTCAATTTTTAAGGATTGTTTACCAGTCAAAAGACTTATTTTTAAACAACATATTTAAAAAATTTTTAAATTTATTTTTGCCATCACACAATATATTGAATAACATATTACATTGAAAGCCAAATATGCATTTAATGTTTCTTGAAAGTTAGCTGACTCAGAATAAAATCAAATACAAAAGGAGGAATCATTGAAAAATATTTTATTTTGAAAATAAATTTTTGAAAAAATTAAAAAATGGAAAGGAAAAATTAAGAGATTGATTGAAAGTTTGTATTTTCTCTCAAAAATAAGACATTTATTAATTTTGTAACTAGAATTGACATAAAGAAATGAAATAATTATTGAAATAAAAAATAAGGTAACTGAAAATAGTAGAGGCCAAAGTAACTTCCAACTTTCTCTAACTGTTTGAAGATTGGCACTCTTAAAGAGTACAGGATTTTGTTGAAAACTTTTCAACTGAATGATTTCAACGAAAATAAAATGAAATTTTAGTTGTTTGCCTCTTGACAGAGTATAGTAACCATCATTAAAGCAAAAAATCTTATTCCAATGGCGGATGCAAAGAGATCGTGAATTTTCATTATAAACAGGAAAACATGGCAAAAAACAGGATTTTTTTTTTGAAGCAAAATTATTTTTAATTTACAATTAAAAGCTCTATGATAAACTATTATTAATAGCAATCAACACAATTAAAGCAAAATTTGAATTAAATCAGTGACTTATTTTTTTTTTATTCTCATAAAGTGCATAGAATTTCTCTTGAAAATTTTTAAATTACAATTTTCTACATGATGAATATTCTTAATAATTATCGATATAATCGTCGAACATTTGGAGTAAGGAAAATTTTTTCGGATGTGTGAAGATAGAAGCATATCGAAAAATACTGGTTTTCTGATATGAACACACGAAAAAATACCGGCATTCCGGTATAATACCCGACCACAATCACCTCTGGGATAAGTGGAAGAAGAAAATATTAGAGGTCATGTATTAAGATAATAAAAAATAAGGAGTTTGTAAGGAGATAATGGCCAAATGCAGGAGTTTTAAGGGCGTAACCATAATTGTAATTTTGAAATGTGACACTTGTAATTGTAATTTTAATCAAGTATTTCTTGTGTAAACGTAATTTTAATCTTTCTTTCAATAATCGTAATTTTAGCAGTGTAATCTGACTTTTTTTTTCAAAATATTTTCACATAATTTAATTTCGGTTTATGCTTTACACTTTAATGCTCATATAATTTTTTTTCAATAAGTATATAAGAGAAAAAGTTGTATAGGGTAAGTGCTCCAGTAGTCGGCCATTTAAGAGATCTTTTGTTGATCTTGGCTAACCTAGAACTTTCAGCTATCAACACAGCAACAAAAACAAGGTAAAACTTTAGAATGAACCTTTCCGATAGTGAATAACCTACTTGTTTCAGAAATTTACAAAAAAATTATGTTAAAATCCAAGCTGTTGTCAACACTAGTAAAAGCTCCAGTAGTCGGCCACAGAATCATCTTAGCTGGAAAATAAGCAGAATCGCAATCTTGGATGACGGGCACACCATTCAAAATGAAATGGCTTATTACTAATTCATAAAAAGTACCCAAAACTTAACTGCCACTAGTTGATGATTGAGGATAGGTACATGAATGTGTGAATGCTTCATATCTGATTTTGAATTAAAAATGTACTATTTATGAGCAGTTTTATGTCATTGTGGCCGACTACTGGAGACTGGCCGACTACTGGAGCACTTACCCTATTAATAGATTTTTAAAACACTTTTTATCTTTAAAAAATGCAAAATTTTACTTGAGTATTTGATGAAAAATTTCCTTTGAGAATTTAATTTTTAAGAATTTTATAATTTCAACATTGATTCCATGTAGAGTTTATAAATCTCCAATTTGTATTTTTGGTCATGGTAAATTTTTACCACAGTAAATAAATGGTTCATTTAACAGAATATCATAAAAATATTACTTGTTGTGCATTATTGTATGCTATTTAAAGAGAAGGTTTAAATTTTACATGCTTCGTTTTCCTTCCGCTTAACTAATAAGGTGCACTAAAACTTGACCCTCCTAACAAAAATTTCTTGATCCTCTTCTGCACACACACATCTTAATATATAAAAATTACGTGTCCCTGTGTTTGTGGCCAATGGACTCCTCAGCTACTGAACCGATTTTAACCAAATTTTGTACGCAGTTTCAGTTTGGTCCAACTTAAATGATAGGATAGTTTTTGTCTCAATTTAGGACTGCAATATATTTTTTATTGCAAATTATCTACTTAGCTAAAATGTCTTATTGACTAAGCCTTTTTTGACACCTCCATGGCTAAGCAACATAAAGCACACGTTCTGGCAGCTTCCGGAGCGCAGTAAACAGGTTGTAAGTTAGCGCTGTGTTGAGTGTTATTTGACTTTTTTGTGAAGTAAATTATAAACAAATGCGTTACTCCCTTTGAAATTTATATGTGATAAGCTGTCAGAAACGATTGTCACTTAAGAGTTTTTACGCCTCTGAGGCTGAGAGGTGGAGAGCGCTTGGTGGGATAGCTCCTGGACTGCATTTAAGTGGCTGTTCTTCTTACTACTATTATATATACAAAAGTTTGTTTGGATGGATTTATGGATGGAGCAGTCAGTTGATAAGCAGTTCGAAAAAATTATCTTTTTAACTAAGTCTTTTTTGAGCTTCTGTCGCCGGGCGACATAAAGCACATGTTCTGACAGCTTCTGCAGCGCAGTAAAATAGGTTGTAAATACAGAAACAATAATAGATGATTAATGTAGATACTATTTTTTTTTTGTATTTTCTAATTAAAAAAAAAACTTAAATTCAAAAATTTGCTTATTTATTTCCTTTAAGGCGGAACAGAGTTCGCCGGGTCAGCTAGTATATATATATATATATATATTCCTCCCAAAGTTGTAATTGTGTAATCGAAATCGTAATCAGCATATAATACATTTTCTCGTAATTGTCACCAACCCTGGCGAGGAGCATACAAACCCTGTAGTAACACCTGAGGCACTCATTTCAAAACAGTCAAGGTTCTCATAAAAATACTTCGATGGATGCAAAAAATGTATACCTGAGGGTGTGCCCGAGGTCTTCGAGGTACACCCCATAATCTTTGGAGATTTGGTGCGTCAGGTCCGACAGGAGGGGGATGTTGATGGGGCCCAGGCCCCCCACTTTGCGGGGCGTGTTCATCCTGTTCGTGGACACAAAAGGGCGAAACTGAATGACAAGTTTTTGAAGAATATTTCACGGATGCATTTTTAAATCTTCTTGTAATACCGTCAAACCTGTCTATCTCGAATTTCACGGGACAGAAGAAAAATTCGAGACACGGAGGTTTTGAGATAAAGAGGTCGTGGTAAAATTCACAAAAAAAGCAATTGGAGCAAACTCAAATATTTAATAGATTGTTTTGCATTGATATTGTTGAATATTTTACTGTACGACATGTTGTGCATCCATGTTTTACTCATTGTGATGACTATATCGGTAACAAGTTAATATACAGGGTGTCCACTCCAATCGTGGACCAATAGCTAATTTCTAAACCGTTAGAGATAAGCATATAGTTTATTTAGGAAAAAATCTCCAAATTATGAAAGGAATTTTGGGTCTATTCAATGTTTTTCAAAAAATCAAATTTTGAAAGAGTTACGAAATTTAAATTTTTATACAGCCCCCCAGTCCTATCAATCATATTTAGTAAAACATTCTTGACACTGCAACGTTTAAAACTAAAAAAAAAAATCACTGTTCTACGACAAAAATTGACCGAGTTATGACGTTTTGAAAAATCAAGATTTTGCATTATTTCATGACGTCATCGAGAGATCGCTTAAGGGACCGCATGCGAAATCCTTCAAAATCTTGATTTTTCAAAACGTCATAACTCGGTCAATTTTTATGGTAGAAGAGTGATTTTTTTTTAGTTTTAATCGTTACAATGTCAAGAATGTTTTACTAAATATGATTGATAGAACTGGGGGGCTGTACAAAAATTTAAATTTCGTAACTCTTTCAAAATTTGATTTTTTGAAAAACATTGAATAGACCCAAAATTCCTTTCGTAATTTGGAGATTTTTTCCTAAATAAACTATATGCTTATCTCTAACGGTTTAGAAATTAGCTATTGGTCCACGATTGGAGTGGACACCCTGTATACCTTTAAGTACAAACATAATCTTTGATTGTGCAAAATATGGTTTTTGTCTCCAAGTGATACCATTGATAAAGGTGGCTGGAGACAAAATTCAAAAATGAGAGTCGTCAAAATTTGAGATAGAGGTTTTCGGGAAAAATCATTTGAGATAAATATGAAAAAAAAAAACATTAAATTTATGCTGTAAAAGCAGGGAAATTGAAATATTGCGACATCGAGAGGTTTTCGAGAAAGCAGGGTCGAGATAAACAAGTTTAACTGTATAAAAAAGACATTACATCAATATTTGTAAGGCAAAAGAACAAGTCCTTTCCAGAAAAGGGTAGACATTAACAATCAACACAACATTATTGATAAAGCTTCACCACGAAGAGATGGCGCGAGACCTTGAGGTGGAAACTGTCCGCTTCATTTAAAAATAGGTCGGATCAGCGAGGAAATTAGTTTACTTTCTTTGTTCAGTACAGATATTACTGGCTGCGTAATCTCTCTCTATTACAAAATGAAGAGGCCCATTTCCGCTCCAAGGTTAGCCGCCATTTCTCTGTGGTCAAGCTTTACATTCAGAACCATAATGAACAAAGTTGAGACCGTTTTTGCAGAACCAGATGCAATTACATTTGGAAATTTCGATATTGTCTTGAACACAGAATAAATTCTACACAATTTAACCCTAGTGGGTCCTTTAATTTATTACAATTATTGAATGTTACCTGCATTTTTTAAAGTTCGCACAGTTTTCAATGATAAAAAAAAATAAAATTGAAAAGACGTTATCAAAGTAAAATTTAGGTTATGCATTAAAAATAATAATTTTAGAACAAATCTTAAAATAAGTGTAGATTTATTTACAACTATTACAGACCTGAAGAAAATGTTTTTTTCAAGTGAATTTTATAAAATTATGACACTTTTCGCTACATTTTCCATCCAGTCCTCTTTTTTTGACATTCTGAAGCAGTGACCCCGAGGGTCTTGTGTGCAAAGATGCAAATTCGGGAAAATGAAACAAAGGAAAAAAAGTCACAAAATGCCATTAAAAACAAATGGTTGGTTAACAAAATATATTTAACAGAAATTGCATTAGGGTTTATGACCCCAAGGAACCCACAAGGGTTAATATAATAATAAAATGGGGCTGAAAAAAGAAAGAAATAAATGGAAACATCTGCACAGATTTTCTGGAAAAAAAAAAAAAAAAAAACACGCAGTCTTCCACACTACAATTAGCTAACTCACCATGCCAGGTGGGTAAAGGGGGAGTCCACTGAACAGGCGACCACTTCGGCGTTGATGGCCCGAAACTCTTTGATTCGGTCACTGAAAGCCATGATTTCTGTCGGGCAAACAAAAGTGCTGGAAAGAAGAGCACGCATTATTTCTAATTAATTTATCTGGAAAGGATGGTCAGATAAACCTATGAAGAAGGTTCAATTACGAAATGTGGGGCAAAGTGAAATAGTAAAATATTTTCAGCTTGCAGGGCCACCTATCTAGCAATATTTCAACTAAGTTCCAGTGCATATAGTTGATTCCTGTCAAAAATAAATAGCTCCAAAGATCAACGAAAAAATCTGGTATGGACCCCACACTACTTCCTTTTACGTGTAAATTTCTTAGTAGTTGCCTTAAGTGTTAAAAAAGTGCTTGGAGTGAGCAAGATAATTCAAATATTTACTCCCCTAATCTGGCACAAAACAATGCAAAAAATATTTTACAATGGTTAATTTTCTGAATATTGCTGATTTTAATATCATTCAGTGAATTTTTCATAAAATATCGCCAATAGCGCCAAGTTGAACCCAAATTCAAAAAATAATTTTTTCTCCAAATTTGTTGCCAACTTGGCGATATGTCGCCAAGTTGACGTCAAACACTTGGCGATATATCGCCAAGTGGTTGCACCAATTCATATCACTTGAGTCTGCATTAAAATTAACACTGATTTACCCCCAAAAAAGGGGTAAAACAACCCCTTGGGAACATTCAAATGCAACCACAAGGGGAGGTGCACAACTAAACCATCCTCAGAGCCTCCATACCAAGCTAGAAGCTTCTACGGCATATAGTTTTTGAGTTATGCGACACAAATACATACGCACATACAGACCTCACGAGAAAACTCGTCGTAATTAACTCAGGGGTGGTTGAAAAGGATTTTTCGGCTGCTTATATGTTGGTAGGTACATATGCACGTGCTGACAGGTCAAAAAAACTACTGAACATTTATTCGGGGGTGAGCAAAATCAAAATTTAGACTCAAATTTGAGTGATTTTTTTCGCGATCACAATACTTCCTTTACTACGTAAAAGGAAGTAAAAATTAATACAAGCCATTATCAAAGTTTGATACCTTTATTGTAAACTCTTGATTTTTCAAAAATATTTCTTGTTGTTATAAAATGATAAAATTGTTATTATCATTTTAACTATTAATTGACATCTATTGATGTCCAGTGCAATTCTTAGTTAGTTTATATTAGGTATGTGTTGATTTTAAATGTTCGATTGTAATTTGTCAAGCAAAGTGAAAAAGTTCATTCCGTATGCTGATGCATTCCTTTACTACCGTATTTTCGGATAGATAAGCCGCACCACCGTCACTGTATACGCCTCACTTCACAAATTCAAAATTCGGGAGAAAAAAATGTGTTTCATCAGATACACTGCATTGGCCACATAAAACTTGGTTAAAAATTTAATCTGCAAGAACCTATGCTGAAGTTTACTCGTATTGACGTTGTTAAAAAACAATGACAAAGAATTAGAAACATTGATTTGAAAACAGTGTTTCAATATCATAGATAATTAAAACGTTGCAACATTTTGGCGATAACTGCAACTTATAGTAACCCTGTCCTACTCTGGTAGTTTCAGGCGATTTTGGATTTTGTTTTTTTCCATTTGGAGTTATTGTTGATGTTTCTTTTCCCTCAATTTATTCCCCTTCCTTATCACTGGCGATTTTGATTTTTTATTTGTTTTTCGCTTGAATTCGGTTTTTGATATGTTGGTTATTGTTGATGGTATTTTTTTTCTTAATTTATTCCCCTTCCTTATCAGATCTAGGAAAATAAAATAACATCTGAATAAGCAGAAATGCTGTCACCTTTTTTAAAATAGAACTGTTCAAGGGTGTTGCAGTAGTGGCTTTCGATACATGGTACAAGCTGCCATGGCGTATAAGCCGCAGGAGTTAAAATTTAGGTCTTAAACACATATAAGCGGCGGCTTATCTACCCGAAAATACCGTAAATCACATACACATTCCTTTAGTTTTTATTTGTTGTCATTCTTCTGATTATTATTTCACTTATTTATTCATTCATTCTCTATTTTATTCACTCAGGTCTTTTTTTCTACAGTTTTATTCAAATTATTAAATGTTGCTGACTTTTACTAAATTTGCAAATGTTCTAAAATTTAACACCTACAACGAAGTATAATTTTAAATAGAACAGTATTCATCAGACATGTGATCCTTGCACTACAGAAGGGACTACTTGTAAATTGAAAGATCAAAACATGTATGCCGATTTTTTAATTGTAAATTTTCAGTGCTGATTTTTGTTAATTATTTCAGCATGAAGGTAAAATTTTAAATGCTTACAAAATGATTTCAAAATAGGAAAATTTAGTTAGATTTAAGACGGCGTTTCCCAACCTGTGGTGTGCGTACCATTGGTGGTATGCGACTTACTAGTTGGTGGTACACGAAAAGTAATCAATAATGGGAATGGCGGACATAAAAAATAAATCAAATCATATCATAGAATATTTTTCCCCATAACTTCAAAAAATATTTTAATAATACAGTAGCCCCTCGTTATATCGCTCAATCGGATATATCGCTCTTTTCTTTTGTCTCCCCCCCCCAAAAAAAAAAGAAAAAAACTTTTAGTTCAAAACCATTTTTGAGAAAATATGTAAGGTGCTCAGAAAAGGTCTCTTTCTTATTTATCTTGTCATCAATGAACAAAACGAAAGTTCTTCTATTCTTCTGAATTTGCTGAAAAGAAGCAGCATATTCCTGTCACCCAAACTTGCATACTGCAGACAGCAGAGACAGTTTAGAAACTACTGAACACTTTCTTTTGTATTGATACAATGAGTAAAGTAAAAAGCATCTGGTAAGTGTCAAGAAAACACATGCCTTAAAATCTAATGTTCGAATAAATGAATTTTTATGTATGTGCACGTATAATTTACTTGTCTGCTGGATAGAAAACTATTTTTAATGACCTCGGTTATATCGCGCTTTCGGATATATCACGCTTTTTTCTTGTCCCCCGAAAAGCGCGATATAACGAGGGGTTACTGTATTGTGTTAAAAAACCAGCAATGAATATTGCTAATCTTTTAGAGCACACTTTTAAATTTAGTTGTAAGCCAACAATAAATTTCAAAAATTTTCTTTGAAACAAGCACAAAGCTCACCTTAAATACATTTTATAAAAATATTTGATTACGATAAGAGAAAAAAATTGTTTCTTTCTAATTTTGTTTTTATTACGGTATTTTCGCGTAGAAAAGTGGTGGCTTATACGTGTTTAAAAGCTGAATTTTCACTCCTGCGGCTTATACGCCATGGAGGCTTATACGATGTAAAAGTTTTTTTTTTTTTTTCAAAGTTCATGTTATGTTTAGTTATTGCTTAAAAACAAAACAAATTAGAGTCTGACATCGAAAACCAGAACTGCAACGCCCTTGAAAAGATTATTTTGAAAAGGATGATAGCATTTCTGCTTATTCAGATGTTATTTTATTCTCCTAGATCCGAGAAGGAAGTGGAATAAATTAAGAAAAAAAAACATCAATCATAACTAAGGTGTCTAATAAAGGAAAAGGAATCCAAACGAAAAACAAATACTTAAAAAAAAAACGCTGTGCTGCCGGCTGCTGCGCCATTGCTGTGAGGATGGGAAGTAGGGTTGCAGTAGAAACCATCTGGAGCAGAACAGGGTTACTCTAAGTTGCAGTTATTGCTAAAATGTTGCAACGTTTTATTTATTTATAATATTGAAACACTGTTTTCAAATCAATGTTACTAATTCTTTGTCATTGTTTTTGAACGATGTCAATACCATTATACAGCTTAGGTGTAGGTTTTCGCAGATTGAGTTTGTGACAGTTTGATGCGGCGTATCTGATGAAACGCATTTTTTTCTCCCGAATTTTGCGAAGTGCGGCGTATACGGTGGTGCAGCTTATCTACGCGAAAATACGGTACAGCCTATTTTAGAACCAAAATGTGGCAAAATAGTAGATAAATATGAAACTTTGAACAAACACATACATATATTGTGCAGTAAACAGGGTTCGAAATTACTGCTGGTTTACTGGTCCTGTACAAGTAAAACTTGCCTCAGACCACCATAAAAAATAATCAGTGGTTTGTGGGACCACCCATTTTTTTAACAATCAAAAAGATTTTGTTAGTTATTTAGGATTAAATTTAATGCAGACCAGTGATGTAGTCTACATGTAGTAGACGAGTACATATTCATGTTCACTGGTCCAAAAGGAGGGTAAGATTTTTCAGTGACTTCTAACCCTGGGTAAATTTATTATTTCAGTAACTGTATAAAGTTTAGAAGTGTTAAACACTCATAAAAAAATAAATAAAATAAATACATAAATAAAAAAATAAATAAATGTATAAACAAATAAAATTAAAAAGAATAATCAGGAAATATAATCGTTTTTTTTTTTGACGTTTTACAATTCAGCATGATGTTCCATGAAGTGGCACGTGACCCCAAAAAGGTTGGAAAACGTTGATTTAAGAGATACTTACAAATCAAGGGGATAGAAGAAAAATACCAAGTATTTTCCTTTGAAGTCTTCCAATTTCAACTCTTTGAATTCTCCCCGGATGACAGCTGTGCTCTCCCATGCTGGAGCAGGCTTGGAAACTAGGTAAATTATGTGGAATGTTAGAACAGATTCAAGGCTTTTGAATGCATAGTAAAAATGTTCATTGTCAAATCTGAAAATTAAAAGTAAGGAAATTTTAAGGAGTTCATTTAAATTTTTAAGGACTTTTCCCAGTGGAAAGACTTATTAAAAAATATATATATATTTCAAAATTTTTTTTACAACTCTTGTATTATTTATTTTTGGAGTCACACAATAAATTGAATAACATACTAAATTGAACGTCAAATATGCATTTACTGATTCTTAAATGTTAGAAAACTCAGAATCAAATGCAAATATAGAAGGAGGCAAGGAGGGAGGGGATAACCATTAAAAAGATTTTTTATATAAAAAAAGTGAAAATTAATATTTTTGAAAAACAAGATCCTTATTAATAATATCGTAACTAGAATCAACATTAAAAAATATATATAAAAATTAAAATTATAAAAAGCTAACTGAATAGTTAAGTCCAAAATAAACGACTAGCATGCAGAGAAATTTAAGGTTAATTCTAGTTAAAAAAAACTGAAAAGAGAAGTGAGAGGAAATTCACAAGAGTTTGTTTTTAATACCGATGTCACTCATTATGAATTTATAGCCAATGAAGTAAGACTATGAAGCATTTACGATTTATTTGCAACATTTTTTTGTAAATCGTTATGAATTCCTATTTATAGAGATAGATAGAAGTAATATTTGGTTCTTACGTATGAACTACACCAGTTAGATTTGGCAGTTAAAACAGATTTGGTGTTTTTTTCTCTTTTTTTGCAGTTGTTTTGTTGTTTCTATATGGATGCAGTTGTTTACCCCCCCCCCCCCCGAAATAACGCCAAAACTTTTTCTAACCACCAGATCTGTATCTGCAGTGGAGTTAATTTGTAAGTACTGAGTATTTTTTGCTCATTGAATAGGAGTTTTAAATTGCTTATTTAGCTGTAAAGTGTTCTAATTTTACGACAACAAATGTTTGCTTCTTTTAATGTTTGATTATTCCTCATCATAACTGTTTTCTCATCAGAAACAAAGTTAATTAGCAAAAACGAAATTAAACTGTTTATTAATGTTTACAAGAAAATATATATTTATCATATTAGTTTGAAGTTAACAAGAAATTTAGGTATTTACGTATTAACTTAACCGCACGGCTACAGATCTGCCAAAAATGTTGGGAAACGCTGGTTTACAGGACAAAAACGAAGCAAAATCTCTAAAATTAAGATTTCAAGAATCAAAGAAGTGATTGAAACTGCATACTCTGAGCTTTGCTCGTCACTAAATTCTGCCCGACCGACGACTTGGTTGTTTCTTGAGGGTAAACATGACCACCGGCATACGAGTAGCAGGCCTCTTCCGAAAAAGTAGCCGCCGGAATAGTCACAGCAACGATGAAGAAAAAAAATGCAGCCATTGTGGAAAACGTGGAAGAATTTAAAAAAGGAAACGTAATCTTCAACTCAAGTGCATCTCAGAGATCAGGTTATCTTTTTCGGATTTGCACATCTGTCAATTCGCTTATATTCAAATTAAAAATCCTACGAATCATTATTGCGTCTTCTTCCTCTTAAACCGGTTACAGTTGCTAATAATCATACTTATTTTGAGCTATTTCTTTCATTCGATGAATGAAAGGCTTTAAAAAGGGGCTGAAAAAATTCCATTTAAAGGAATCATTGCTTAAAAGAGAAAATAATAAGACTATCAATAAGAATTTAATTTCTAATCCCGATACAGAAATATAAAAATTAAGTTGGCAATAGTCTGGTTATGTGTTCTGCTTTAAAATTGTTTTGATTCGGTTTGCTTCGGTAAGATTTGAAGGATAAATCTGGTTTTTAACTCTTATATTTTATGCATTTCTTTCTTAATTTGTTTTTTCACAGAGAAAAGCCATCAAATTATTTCAAGAAAGGCGACAGGGGAATTTTTTGCTTGCATGAAATAGTTTTGTTATTTCAAATATCACATTTCTCTCCCTTATAGTCTCATTTCACGTGGGGTAGATTTGAGATTGGTAGAAATCATCGTAGTAATTTCTTAAAATTGTTTTCTATTTGTTTTATTTTTCAAACTGAGATAAAATAAAGGCACAATTTTGGGCATTTTCAAAAATTTTAAAATTATATCGTTATTTTTTGAACATTTAAAAATAACTTTTTTCCCGTCCGACAATAATCGCAAAAAAATTAAGGACCAAAAACGTTTCTGCTATCAAATCTGTAAGTAAACAGAAACACATAAGTGAAGGAAAATGAAAAAAAAATTCTTGATAGTCGATATGTCAGTTTTGTATTATCTGTATAATAAATCATCTAAAGAAATACATACTATGTGCAATGTTCATTTCATCCCTATTACTGGCTTAAAAATGAAAAATGGTTGCAAACACTGCAAAAAGTTTTTCAAAAAAAAAAAAAAAATAAATAAATAAATAAAATAATAATAATAATAATAATAATACAAACTAAGTAAGTTTTTAAGTTGTAAGTTTTTCTATCTCTTTTTATTGGCATTTGAAAGTCTATAATCTTTTCTTACTTATCATGTAGCCATGTACGATTTTTTGAATTTATGCAAAAATCCCTTACAGGTTAAAATCTCTCAGTTCCTTTGTGTCTTATGGCTTCCTGGAAAAATTGTGCTTTCTGGCTTAAACGCATCTCTAAGAATTTCTTGTACAGCGTTCCTGTGACTATAGTTTTCCTGGACAGTGTGGGTTATGTTGCTAAAGTTGAAGGGATTTCTATGCAGGTACTTGAGCTTTTTCTTCTTACAATGTAAAAAAAGATGATGTTTTTACAGTATAATACAGCTAATTTTACAGTGATAAACTGTAAAATTGCTAATTTTACATTACTAAACTCTAACATTTCTAATTTTACAGTAGTAAACTAAAATTACTAGTTTGCAGTAATAAGCTGTACAATTGCTAATTTTACAGTAATAAACTAAAATTGCTAGTTTACAGTAATAAACTGTAATATAGCTAGTTTTACAGTTTAGTACTGCCCATTTTAGTTTTAAACTGGAACCTCTGCTGTTAGTATGATACTGTTTTTACAGTGTAATACAGCTAATTTTATGGTAAAATTGCTAATTTTACTGTAATAGACTGTAAAATAGCTAGTTTTAGTTTATTACTGTGTCTTTACAGTTTTAAACTGGAACCTCTGCTGCCAGTATTATACTGCAAAAACAACAGCTTTTTTTTTTGCGGTGTATTCATGTTCTAATACTTTAGGAACAAATGCGATATCCGACCTAGCCTTGGCGACTTTTTCCTGTCGGCTCCCAGGGCCAGATTACCAATTAGGCACTGTAGGCACGTGCCTAGGGCCTACGAAGGTCAAAGGGCCTACGAAGACCAAAGGTCTTAGGGCTTTGAAAAAAAATATTTTGAAATAAAAATACCCCAAAAACTTTTAACATTTTTATATTATATAGTGAAGGTCAAAATAGTATATGTAAATACAAACACACAAAAAATACGAATACAAAACGTTTGGTTTACTAAGTAGATCCTAAAATAACTCCTTTTTTCGAGATTTTGACACAGCGAATTCGTGTATTATATCTTCAAAATTAATGCCGCGAGCGACATCACTTTCAATACACAGAAGGCCCAGTGACAAAGTTCTCTCTTGACCCATAGTTGAACGCATAAAATTTTTTATAAGCTTCAACTTGGAGAATGATCTTTCTCCTTCTGCATTCGAACCCAATATCGAAAGGTATATGCGCAATGCAATATTAACATTTGGGAAACTTGACACAAGTTTATCCTTTATTTGTAATTTGATGAGATCCGTTATAGAGGTGGTTTTGGGGTACAAATTTGAAAAAATCAAATACTCATCAACAAAGTTTTCTTCTAAGTCAGACGGATACATTTTTACCAGAGCTTGAGTCTTAACCTTGATAATGTCCTCGGTCAGTGTATTATCCGTAAGAAAACTAAATGTGTCATCAAGGCCGGTATACGCAGTGCGTCTCTTTGTCATTTCAGCGCAAAGCATATCCAGAACAATAAAAAAAAACATTAATCTTAAAGGAATCTTTGGCGCTGCGAGAGGGAGTCTCATCTGGCCCTTCATCGAACTGTCGTTTTCTCTTACGAACTCTAGATTCGGATTCTTTAAATTCTGAATCAGGTGCAAGGGCTTTTGCCTTAAGATAATACCTTTTATACGTGTCCTCAGTTCTGCAGGGAGATAAATATTGAATTAAACTGTCGTAAATTCGCATCATCGTGTTAAACTCGATGCCAGGTTCTTGAAGAGATTTATTTACAATATCGACGTGTTTTAGTAGATCTTCCCAAATAACTGTGAGTAATACCATCTCCAAAGTATTCATTTGATGGATTAAGGTTTGTGCCTCAATCACTGTTGTAGGTTTCATACCTTCACTAGTTGAAATATTTGTAAGAATACCACGTATATCATCATAATGGGCACATAATGTTTTTACAGCCTCATAACGTGCTGACCATCTGGTCTCTGAAAGTCTTTTTACAGAAATTTTACTTCCTAAAGACCTTAGTTTAGACCACAGGGTTCGTACGCTCCTTACAAACTCCTTATAAACTCCTGCTTTTAAACAAAAGAAAATAAGGGCCCTTAAAAATCCTGAATTTTGCCATTATCTCCTTACAAACTCCTTATTTTTTATTCTGTTTGTGCATGTTTTTTTTTCTGTAAAGTATTTTCTTCTACCACTAATCCCAAAGGGTGAATTGTGTTCGAATATTATACCTGAATTGCGGTATTTTTCGTGAGTTAAAACAGGAAATCCAGTATTTTTCGCTATGCACTTATCTTCCCACATCCGAAATTTTTATTCTTACTCCAAATTTCCCACGATTATATCGATAATAATTAATAATTTACATCATCTAGACCTGTTAGAATGACATTCTAAAATTGTCTTGCTTTAATACATTCTTTTATTTGCCGTTTTTATACTTTTGACGCCTTCATTTTCAATGATGCAATCTTTTTGCATCCGGTTTGAGAATCAAATTTTCCTGATTTTTGATGTTTACTATGCTTTGCAAAGGGGCAAATAAGTAAAATATCTTTTTATTTCTATTAAAATTGAAAATAAAAATTTTTCAAGCGAAATTCTGTGTTCCCTAGGAGAGTTAAAAAATTAAATTGAAATCACTTTTAGTTTAAATTTTTCTTCAATTACGTTGATTGCTATTAATAATATATTTATCACAGAGCTTTAAAATGTAAATTATGATAATTTTACTTTAATAAATCCTTAAATATGATATTTTTTCTTCTCTTTTGTTTGTTAAACATGTTCATTATGAAAATCACGATCTCTTTGCATCCGCCATTGGAATAGGACTTTTTGCTTTTTTGATGTTTACTATTCTCTGTCAAGAAGCAAACAACTAAGATTTCATTTTATTTTTTTGTTTAAATCATTAAGAGTGTCAATCGTCAAAAAGTTTAAGAAATTTGAAAGTTATTTTGGCCTCTACTATCTTATCTATAATTATTAAAATAAAAATATTAGCTGATTATTATTTTTATTTAAAAAATTATTTTATTTTTTTATGGGCATTCTAGTTATAAAATTATTAAATGTGTCTTGTTTTTTAGAAAGTACTTATTTTCAATCAGACTTTCTTTTAACTATTTTTTTACGATTATTTTCAAAATGAAATGTTTTTTAATGGTTACCCCCCCCCTCCCTCTTTGGTATTTGAATTTTATTTTGAGTCGGCTAATATTCAAGAAGCAGTGAATAAATATTTTTGACTTTAAATTTAATGTGTTATGCAAGGTATTGTTGGGAAAAAAATGATACAAATTTTTAACAAGTGTCTTGTTTTTGAGAAAGTTCTAATTTTCAATCAGTCTTTTTTTTTTTTTCATTTTTTAGTGATTTTTTAATAATTTATTCTCAAAATAAAATATTTTTCTATGATTACCCCTCTCGCTCCCCTTTGGAATTTGAAATTTATTTAGAGTCAGTGAATATTCAAAAAGCAGTAAATTCATATCTAACTTTCAATTTAGTGTTTTATTCAGTATATTGCTGGAAAAAATAAATACTTGTGATTTTTTTTTTTAAAAATATGTTGTTAAAAAGTGCGTCTTTCAACTAGAAAACACTCCTTAAAAATTAAAATTAGCTCCTGCAAAACTCCTTAAAAACTCCTTACTTTTAATTTTCAAATTTGAGTATGAACCCTGGACCATCTTTGAGGGGACTCTGCAAAGAAATTGTAGAGCGATTGCAAAATTTCAAAAAATTTTACAGCTTCTAAGCAGCTTTCTGCCGCCGCTGTGCCAACTAGATTAAGACTAATAGCTCCACATGGTACCCAAGTGGCTCCGCTGTTGATTTCCCTAAATCTAGTTTGCACTCCCGAACACACTCCGCTCATATTAGCCGCATTGTCATAAGACTGACATCTGCAAAATTTTGGGTCTATTCCCTGATTTTCTAAAACTGAAATTAGAGTGTCAAAAATATACTTGGCATCATGTTTTTCTATTTTAACAAACATCAAAAATCTTTCCTATATATCTCCAGTTTTTGAGACATATCTAATAACTATGGAGAGTTGATCCGTATGGCTAACGTCAGGTGTAGAATCCACATTCCACAGTGATTCCATAATACTTGGCTTCTTTGATTTCTGGTACTATTTTTTCCAATACTTTTCGGATTTATATCTACAACAAAATTATTACTTAATATTAGCGTTCATTTCAGTTAAAAATTTTTTTTTCGGGGCCTACACTGCTGGAGTGCCTAGAGCCTACGACACGCTTAATCCGGCCCTGTTGGCGCCAAAAGACGTCGCCAAGCATTCGATGTACGACGCCAATTATCGCACATCGATCTTGGCGATGCTCTTTTGGCACCAACAGGAAAAAACGAAGATAAACATGCAAAGTATCCTACAATATTATGCAATACAATATAACACAATATGAAAAGGTTTTTTCAATACACTTACCTTGGATTTTTTAAAAAATGCTTGTACGAAAAAGGTCGTGCAGGTATGTTCCGCTCTTAGGGAAATTATCCACTCACAAAATGTATGAAAAAACGTTAAATCCCAAAAATGTTAGTACCAAAATTGCAATTTTGTTAATAAAATTCTAAAGAAAATTTTGAGAAAAAAATGGTTTTACTTTTCTCTTATTTCGTAATCTTCCCAATTAATCCCCCTTACTATTTCGAAAAATTAGTTAAACCTATCTTCATTATGAAACTCACAATTATTTTTGAACATGTAATAAGCAAGATAACATTTAAAATCCCCCTTCCTATTGTGTGTAGGTAGTGTACTTTTAACGTGTAGCCATGTGGATTCAATGGTATTAGTGTGACAGCCTGTGTCGGGGTCTACAAAATGAAGATCGTGATTTACCGCGAAATGTTCAAAGCCTTCTCTATCTAAAGTTTTGTACGCTTTCCACCCGTCTGAATGTATGGTAGTACCTGGCAAAATTCATTCTTTAATAACAGAAAATAAAGTATCCCTACTCCTATCACCCACAGCAACCAAAAACATTTTACCCGTCCCCCTTTCTGTTCCCCCCAAAACCCACTGACCCTCGACTGTATGACCCCTGTTATATTTTCTTTTTCCAAATTTTGATTCGTCTATTTCGACTATTTTGTCAACCCCCCCCTATTTTTTCCGAATGTAATTCTATGTAATTTATAATTTCTTCATTTATATAGTTTCGCCAGTCTGTCATTGTGTGAGTAGCAAAAAAATACTGCTTTTCGATGTCTGCCGTTTTCGTACCAATAACAATTTCGTATGTCAGCAAAAAAATTTCCTCCAACTTCAATTTACTCAGAGTAAACCACGACCCCCACCTTATACTAGTTTCTTTCCCACACATTTTCCCGTCTACTTTGTTTCTGCATATAAATCCGTAGCCATCAGATATATTCTTTCTATTTCTTATTGTCATTGACGAACTGCATCGAGTACAAATAATTTCACTTTTCAATAACCCTACTTCCCTTAAAAATTCCAGAAATACCTCTTTGTTCTCAATTAATTTAAAAATAAACAAACGATTTGGCACCCCGATACGACCGTAAGTTGGGCGAGAGCTAGAAAAAATAAAAGACGACTCATTTAACAGTTTCAAGTGGTATTTTTCAACAACGCTACACACCGAACTCATAATCGGTACGATGTATATGAGACAAAAAAAAAAAAAACCTAAACAAACAATTTGAAACTTTAATACTCTAAAATAAAGCTTCGGAAAGTTACCTACAGTTTCATCGGAAACTTTATTTTAGAGTATTCAAGTTTAAATTCCTTCAAAATCTCCCTAAGAGCAGAACATACCTTCACCTACCTTCCACACGAACGCCCACGTGAGAAAAGAAGAACTTCAAACTGTGCTTCACTCAGAATTCACTCAGGGTTACCATACTCACAGAGCATCACCGCAGGATCCACGGCGCACCGCACGCCCATGACGTCACAGACATTGCGTTTTGTCCGGGGTGCCATCCGGAAATACTTATCGCCTTCGTTGGCGTCGTAGGTCGTATAACGCATTTGTACCATATTTTATTTTGTATGCAAGAACACAAGTGCTAGATAATATAGTTTTGAAGTGAAATTTATTTCTAAAAGAATGAAAGATATAGATCTTCAACAAAATTTACTATATTGTTCAATACTTAGAGTTTTATTATAAATTAAGTTTTCTTCCTATTCATGTTCTAATGTTTCATTTTTTGATTTTAATATTTGAAATCCATTAATGATTCTCTGTGTTGCAGCCCTCCTTGAACCCCGAGGACAGCGATCAGAACGACTATGTGTTGCTCAACAAGTGGGCCATGCGAGATTTCGAGGTTCATCACGGAGACGTCGTCGCCCTGACGTAGGTCGACATTTCTTTTTCACCCTGCTTGTTCCTTGCACGATGTTATAAAACACTGTACCGTTATTGGCATTATATCAACGCTTAAATGCCACTTGTTCCCGTTTGCTATTATACTCGTTCTAGCTCAGCCCCAAAGTTGAGCTTTGTTGCTGTCAATCGCCAGTACCGTATTATCCCGTATTAGCCGGCATGCCATGAAATTCGAGGGTCACGAGATATTCTATGACTCATACCTGGTCCTTTCCGGCATGCCGGAAAAACCGAGGTTGGAAAAAAGTAATTTAATACTATCCCAAGAACACTAAAAACTTTTAAAATAATATAAATTATGTACTAGTGTGCCAAGCACAAAAACCTAATCTGAACTTTTTATGAAAATTGAATTATTGTCACCAGGCAGGCCCGTCATTTAGGGGGGGGGGGTTGGCTTTGAGAAATTAGTGTATTACATATAAGTGGGCGTGGTTTTTAATGTTTTCCGATGAAATTGCATTGCGTTTGGACCCTTTGCCCTGGAAAAACTTGAAATGACATCCCTGTCGCCAGGTATAATTTGTTGCAACATATATTACCTAAATACATTGTTTTATGATCATTTGTGAAAGGGAAATATCAAAGTAAAATTTTCACAAAAAGTGCCATTTATAGAGGCACAAAACATTAAAAAGTGATTTGTGCATTTGCTGTTCAGTGCAGATATCACTTTTGTAACGCGGCAGTACAGATCATTTCATTAATACAATTAAACGATTGAACTGGAAAAGTGTTGATAAATAATAGCAAGATAATGCATCATCAAACCACCATGATTTTTTTCGTCTCTGAGATCTGAAATCCATTGGTTTGTTTTTGAGAAAGGCGTTTATTATTATTTTTCCTTATAGTGGTTTGCCGGTTGAAATTGAGGAGAGAAATTAATTTTTTTTTTGTTGCAAAGTGAACCTTGAACTATCCAGCAAATTCGAATTTTCTGGCATGCTGGTCAACCTCACTTTTTCAGGCATGCTGGGTAATACGGTACATACTTGCCAACTCTATTGTTTTTAAAGGGAGACTCCTGTTTTTACCCCTGTCTTCTAGTTTCCCATTTTTTACCATTTTCTCCAGTTTGTATAAGTTATTTTTTTTACTCATAAAGTTACTCCATTTTAAGAATGTTTTTCCAATCAATCATAAAAAAAGTTTCACTTTCTTCTCAATATAGATGGCGCCTGTTTTACTGTAGTTCATTCTTTGAATTTTTCTATTTTAACTTTTATTTTTACTTTTTGTTTTTATTCATAATTTTCGTTTGTTACTTTCATTGGTGGGGCATGTATTAAATGTTTAGCAGATGTGTTGGCAATTTTTTCAAATTTTGTATTTTACATCTACTATTTACTAATTAGCTTAATCTCAAAATAATAATAATAATAGTAATAATTTTAAAAAAAATCCTATTTACTTTTAAATTTATTGTTCATGGTATTTAAAAGCATAATATCAGAATTTTAAAGTGTATTACATCGCTGGCGAGTCATTTGGTGAAATCTTGTTACGAATCAAGTTAACTTATTTTTTCAAAAAGTACTTGTATCACAATTTGGAAATAGTTAATCTCATTCATCTTTCAGTTCTTGCAGCAAGATCAGGCCAAGCGGCAAACCTCACGAATGTGAAAATTGCCGGTGGCGTATAAACTCCGGCACTTTGCTATACCGCCGTGCTAAGCGCAAAAGTGGCATCTGCAGTCCAGCTCAAACTGAGAAAAAACTCTTTCAAGTTTTGCTCCTCCGTGTATTTGATTCAGATGATGCTTTTTCAGACATTTAAAAAAAAATGTTTTACAGTGAACTCTCACTTATATGCCGCCTCATTTACGCGCCTTATACGACGATTTTCAATGGTCCCAGCACATTCCATAGCATAATAAGGATTATTTCATTCGTTTATGCGTCGCTCTAAAGATAAATATTTCACTTATACGCCGAATTTTCCCTAAAATGTAAAAAATTTAATTTATTTTCCGTAAAAAATAAGCATTGTTCTTCACTTTCCTCTTTAATCTTTCTTCTTTATTGCTCACGGAAGGCATTTTTTCCGCATGAACTAGAGCTCGGAGAGGGACAATTATCTGTTATGCATCGTTTTAAAGGGAACAGTTTGTAATTTGGTATGCTACAATTTTTGTTTTCTCTTTATCATTGTAGTTATGTTACAATAATTGCCAAACCGTGGTAATATATCCCGTTTCTATAGAAACATTCTTATTCATTCTCTCATTAGAAACTATGTTGCATTTTAGTCCATTAAATAGGCTTCTTCACTTATACGTCTCTTTCACTTATGCGCCTTTCTCTGTTGGTCCCTTGGGCCTGCGTATAAGTGAGAGTTCACTGTACGTTTTCAAATGACCATAAAACTTTGTATGTGGGTAAAATATGTCACAAAGAGCCACCTGGTGGTGGTAACTCAATTTTGTTAAAAAGTGCAGATACGACTTTTGTGCTTAGCCACAGCAGTATATTATCTCTTTCCCTACTTTCGACCGAGGTACACTTGGTTGTGTTACGGCGGCTCCATCGAGCCTGTCGTTTATCTCTTTCTGCCGATAGTTTCGGCTTTTTAATTATGCAATGATACTGTTCATAGTTATTTTGATAAATAGTTGCTGTTTTAACTTCGACTGAGCCATGTTGCACGGAATATAAATTTGTCAATATACAGTCGAACCCGCTTAATGGAATATCCCACTTAATGTAATACATTCTCAATGTACCGAACCGTAGTAAATCATTTCTGTGTTAAATTTCCCAGTTAAAGTAATACATTTTTTGAAGCAATCTCGGTTAAATGAATAAATTTTAGCCATGCTAATGTCGATGTTTTCCCATTTCCAGCCGATTCCATTCAGATTTCTCATTACTGTTCTTTATAGGGCCATTCCACGTCAAGTGATCCAAACTCTAAGAAAAATTTTACCTTACATTTTTGTATTTCTTTCACATTTGGCTCATCAATTGTACCCCTTGAGGTAATCAAAAGTCTCAATTTTTGGATTTTTATCTCTATTATTTTTTCATTTATGAGATTTTGAACTTTGGAAAAACCCTCGTTTTTCCATGGATAAGGGTACATAAAAGGGACCATAACTCGGCACCATATATAGATAGAACGATTTGGTAAATGGCATTTTAAAGTACGTTAGTTGCCGCTTAATCGGATATGCAACATGACTAATTTGATAAAAATTTTCTTTTTCAAAAAATGAAATTTAAATTTCAAATTTAAATTTCTCGAAAAACATATAATGAATTTTTTTGAAAAAATTCTCAAAAATTCTTGTGTATTTCATCTATGTTTGTACAAATTTTTAGATTGGGATCTCAATGGGATCATATTTTTTTGAATTTTTGAATAAAACTGTATCGGAAAAAAATGATATTTTTTAGATTCTATTTATTTAAATACTAAGTTATCTTGCTCGTGATGGTCTAAAAAGTAGTAAACAAACATGAATATGTTTAAAGTGAGCTGGCATGAGCTTATAGATTTGTCAGGTTCACCCCCCTACCCCTTTCTTCCCCGCACAACCACTCTTTTTTAATTCAAAACTGTTCAAAATGTTAAAAAAAAACAAAAACTCTTTGATACAAAATGAAGAGTAAACTTATTTAAAGTGGGGAAATGGGTTTCCTTATAACTAGACGAAGTATCCCCTTCCCACCATGGGCGGAGTTAGACTTTTCTGTCTGGGGGGGCTAAGCCCCCATTCTAAAAATGTCACCAAAAAAAACATTATATGTATATATACACTGAAGTGACAAAAGTCATGGGATAGCAATATGCAAATTTTCAGATGGCAGTAGCATCGCATAGAACAGGTATAAATGCGCAGTGCTTTTACAGAGCTTTCATTTCTGTTCAAGTTATTCATGTGAAGAGGTTTTAACGTGATGATGACCGCACAACGTGAATTAACAGACTTTGAACGCGGAATGTTAGTTGGAGCTAGACGCATGGGTCATGCCATTTCGGAAATCGTTAGAGAATTCAACATTCCCAGATCCACTGTGTCAAGAGTGTGCCGAGAGTATGAAATTTCAGGCATAACATCCCACCATGGACAGCGCAGTGGTCGACCGCCTGCACTTAAAGATCGAGACGTCTGCAAAGAGTCGTAAATTCTAACAGACAAGCAACACTGCGTCAAATCACCGTAGAAATCAATGCGGGACGTACAATGGACGTGTCTGCTAGAACTGTGCGGAGAAATTTGGATTTCTTGGGCTATTCCAGCAGAAGACCGACTCGAGTGCCTTTACTGACAGAACGACATCGCTTGCAGCGACTCTCGTGGGCACGTGAGCATATCGGTTGGCCCCTAGATGAATGGAAAACCGTGGCCTGGTCCGATGAGTCACGATTTCAGCTGGTAAGAGCCGATGGTAGGGTTCGAGTGTGGCGCAGACCCCACGAAGCCATGGACCCAAACTGTCAGCAAGGCACTGTTCAAGCTGGTGGTGGCTCCGTAATGGTGTGGGCTGTTTTTTCATGGCATGGACTTGGTCCTCTAGTGCGACTGGACCGAACATTGACTGGAAATGCTTATGTGCAGCTACTTGGAGATCACTTGCAGCCATTCATGGACTTCATGTACCCAAACAACGATGGGATTTTTATGGATGACAATGCGCCATGTCACCGGGCCACAACTGTTCGCAATTGGTTTGAAGAAAATTTGGACAATTCCAACGAATGATTTGGCCACCTAGATCGCCCGACATGAATCCCATTGAGCATTTATGGGACACCATCGAGAGGTCTGTTCGTGCCCAAAATCCTGCCCCATCAACGCTTTCACAATTATGGACGTCTATCGAGACAGCATGGCTCAATATTCCTGCAGAAGACTTCCAACGACTTGTTGAGTCCATGCCACGTCGAGTTGTTGCACTTCGCCGGGCAAAAGGAGGGCCGACACGATATTAAGAGGTATCCCATGACTTTTGTCACTTCAGTGTATATATATATATATATAATATATATATTATATATATGATATATATATATATATATAATATATATATATATATATAGATAGTATTATATGTATATATATATATTATATATATATATATATATATATATTATATGTATATATATATATATATATATATATATATATTATATATATATATATATATATATATATATACATATATATATATATATATTTATTTATTTATAATTTTGAATGCAACTTGAAAATAACAATCTGGGTTCACAGAGTTGAAATTCATAAATTCATTTTTATTTTATTGTTTTAATTTTCTTATATAGCCCGGGAGCTAACTGTTGGAAAACTGCAAATCGTGATAAGAAGATGCCACTTGGTGGGAATGTTGTTTAGGACTATACATTGAAATTAAGACCCAGAGGCACTTTCAAAAACCGTTTTAATCCAAGATGGCGGCGTTTTTCAAAATGGCGGCCTATGCTACTGTTTTTGCAATTTAACTCACACAAAAGAGGTTTTTATATCAAATTATACGTTTTTCAGGCCAAGGATTTCATTTAGTGTGTTGAAAAAAAGCTAAATGTTCATTTTTATGTTTATTTTTTTATTTATTTTTAAGAATTATATTGTTTGCGAGAAGACTACATGTAGTATCCAAAATCTTTTAGAAAATTAGCCAAATTGCGACCGAAGAAAATAAACTGGGAAACCTGGTGCGGTGGTAACCTAACCATGCTCAAACTAGTCTCCTAAGAACTCCACACACATCTCCCAGCGGTGCTACTATTGTTAGAAGCATTCCGAGAAGGCCCGTTTAGTCTGTGGAGTTAGCGACAAAAACAGCCGAAATATTTCACTTCCGGATACCAGTGTGAAATTTGGTACAGAGCTTATGTACATATATAAGAACAAAAAACCACCGGGAGACACTTGATCAGGGGTCATGAACTCCCGTGATGACGTCATCAAGATGGCCGCTTTTACAGGTAAATACGTTCGTTTAATTGCTTAAAACTCCATCATAGATGGAAATATTGCAAAACTTAAATGTATCATTTGAAAGCTCTTTGAAAGAGCTATTTAGAAAGATTTAACTTTTCTTTCTGAGGTCAAGGTCCCACCTTTGATGACGTCATCAAAATGGCCGCTTTTACAGGTAAATACCTTTGTTTAACTCCCCCTAAAACTCCATCAAAATTTAAATATTTCAAAACTCAACTATATCATCTGAAAGCTCTTTAAAAGATCTATTTGGAAAGGTTTAATGTTTCTTTCTGAGGTCAAGGGCCCACCTGTGATGACGTCATCAAATGGCCGCTCTTACATGTAAATACGTTCGTTTAACTGCTTAAAACTCGATCATAGATTGAAATATTGCAAAATTCAAATATATCATCTAAAAGCTCTTTAAAAGAGCTAGTTAGAAAGATGTAATTTTTCTTCCTAAGGTCAAGGGCCCACCTGTGATGACGTCATCAAAATGGCCGCTTTTACAGATAAATGCTTTTGTTTAACTCCCCCTAAAACTCCATCATAGATTTAAATATTTCAAAATTCAAATATATCGTCTGAAAGCGCTTTAAAAGATCTATTTAGAAAGATTTAATTTATTTTTTGAGGTCAAGGGCCCACCTGTGATGACGTCATCAAAATGACCGCTTTTACAGGTAAATGGGCTCATGTAACTGTTTAAAACTCCATCATAGATTTAAATATTGCAAAACTGAAATATATCATCCAAAAGCGCTTTAAAAGAGCTATTTTATAGTGCTTGGTTTTATTTTCTAAGACAAATAGTTGAAAAGTTATAACAATTTTAAATTGAAAATGTATAACAAGCGTATTTACCTGTAAAAGCGGCCATTTGATGACGTCATCACAGGTGGACACTTGACCTTAGAAAGAAAAATTAAATCTTTCTAAATAGCTCTTTTAAAGAGCTTTCAGGTGATATATTTGAGTTTTGCAATATTTGAATCTATGGTGGAGTTTTAGGGGAGTTAAACAAAAGTATTTATCTGTAAAAGCGGCCATTTTGATGACGTCATCACAGGTGGGCCTTTGACTTTAGAAAGAAAAATTAAATCTTTCTCAATAGCTCTTTTAAAGAGCTTTCAGATAATATAGTTGAGTTTTGAAATATTTAAATTTGTGATGGAGTTTCAGGGGAGTTAAACGAACGTATTTACCTGTAAAAGCGGCCATTTTGATGACGTCATCACAGGTGGGCCCTTGACCTCAGTAAGAAAAATTAAATATTTTCTATATAGATCTTTTAAAGCGCTTTCAGATGATATAGTTGAGTTTTGAAACATTTAAATATTTAAATATTTAAATCTATGAAGGAGTTTTAGGGGGAGTTAAACAATGTATTTACCTGTAAAAGCTGCCATTTTGATGACGTCATTACATGTGGGACCTTGACCTCAGAAAGAAAAATTAAATATTTCTAAATAGCTCTTTTAAAGAGCTTTCAGACGATATATTTGAGTTTTGCAATACTTCAATCTGTGATAGAGTTTTAAGCAGTTAAACAAACGTATTTACCTGTAAAAACGGCCATTTTGATGACGTCATCATAGGTGGGCCCTAGATCTCAGAAAGAAAAATTAAATCTTTCTCAATAGATCTTTTAAAGCGCTTTCAAATTATATAGTTGAGCTTTGCAATATTTAAATCTATGATGGAGTTTTAGGGGGAGTTAAACAAACGTATTTACCTGTAAAAGCGGCCATTTTGACGACGTCATCACAGGTGGGCCCTTGACCTTAGAAAGAAAAAATAAATCTTTCTAAATAGCTCTTTTAAAGAGCTTTCAGATGATATATTTGAGTTTTGCAATATTTGAATCTATGATGGAGTTTTAGGGGGAGTTAAACAAAAGTATTTACCTGTAAAAGCGGCCATTTTGATGACGTCATCACAGGTGGGCCCTTGACCTTAGGAAGAAAAATTACATCTTTCTAAATAGCTCTTTTAAAGAGCTTTTAGATGATATATTTGAATTTTGCAATATTTCAATCTATGATCGAGTTTTAAGCAGTTAAACGAACGTATTTACATGTAAGAGCGGCCATTTGATGACGTCATCACAGGTGGGCCCTTGACCTCAGAAAAAAACATTAAACCTTTCCAAATATATCTTTTAAAGAGCTTTCAGATGATATAGTTGAGTTTTGAAATATTTAAATTTTTGATGGAGTTTTAGGGGGAGTTAAACAACCGTATTTACCTGTAAAAGCGGCCATTTTGATGACGTCATCAAAGGTGGGACCTTGACCTCAGAAAGAAAAATTAAATCTTTCTAAATAGCTCCTTCAAAGAGCTTTCAAATGATACATTTAAGTTTTGCAATATTTCCATCTATGATGGAGTTTTAAGCAATTAAACGAACGTATTTACCTGTAAAAGCGGCCATCTTGATGACGTCATCACGGGAGTTCATGACCCCTGATCAAGTGTCTCCCTGTGGTTTTTTGTTCTTATATATGTACATAAGCTCTGTACCAAATTTCACACTGGTATCCGGAAGTGAAATATTTCGGCTGTTTTTGTCGCTAACTCCACAGACTAAACGGGCCTTCTCGGAATGCTTCTAACAATAGTAGCACCGCTGGGAGATGTGTGTGGAGTTCTTAGGAGACTAATTTGAGCATGGTTAGGTTACCACCGCACCAGGTTTCCCAGTTTATTTTCTTCGGTCGCAATTTGGCTAATTTTCTAAAAGATTTTGGATACTACATGTAGTCTTCTCGTAAACAATATAATTCTTAAAAATAAATAAAAAAATAAACATAAAAATGAACATTTAGCTTTTTTTCAACATACTAAATGAAATCCTTGGCCTGAAAAACATATAATTTGATATAAAAACCTCTTTTGTGTGAGTTAAATTGCAAAAGCAGTAGCATAGGCCGCCATTTTGAAAAACGCCGCCATCTTGGATTAAAACGGTTTTTGAAAGTGCCTCTGGGTCTTAATTTCATTGTATAGCCATTAGCAACATTCCTACCAAGTGGCATCTTCTTATCACGATTTGCAGTATTCCATTGATTTTTGACAGTTAGCTCCCGGACTAATAAGGCTTTCAATTGGGAATTGAAACTGTTTCTGTATTCAAAATAAAAGTAATAAAATCGACTTAAACTAGCACAAAATTTGCATTTTAGAGATGAATTAACATTGTTTTCTTCATAATATTTACTGTTATTTTGGTTTCTATTACTTCTTTATGAATGAAATTTAATATTAACTTTTATTTCATATGAGGTCTGTTGAATGTAACTAAAGTACTCAAAAACATTAGTAAAGTCGAAAGATGCTTAGAATTACTACAAACTTTTTTTTAAATAGAAGAGAAATACTCTATCATAGAAAACAAGCTTATGCATTATTTTATTTATGATATGTAAATAGAGCTTGCTTGACTTAGAGCTTCCCAACTTTAAATATTTAAAGCGAAAAAGCACTCTGAACAATGGCATTTAACAGGAAGATTACATCAGCGTTTTCAGACGATAACACATGAAAAAATTTTAATTGTCATTTTTATAGTTAGATAACAGTATTATTCCGTATGACTTTTAAGTATAAAACCGAAATTATTTTATTTATATTACCTTATTAGCAGCATTTTTAAACAGATAGCCATTCTACAAAATACTAAATAGTCCAGGCTAGAAGGCCATACACCTAAAATTTTTACATATATGACATTTTTTGGTGGTTTCTATATGAATTCTACCTGCTGATTCCAAATCCGTTGAGTGCCAGACGCTAAACCTTGAGCATTTTTGTCAAAATGGCGAAATCCAATATGGCTGCTGTAAAAGGTATAAAGCAAATAAATGGAAACGAGCGTGCAATTAAAACATTTTATACACTTAAAAATGATTGTGCTCTTTAGTCAAAATATAATTCTATTGAAAATTAATATTTATAAAAAGTATACGAATGAAAAATTTATCAAAATGGTGAAATTCAAGCTGTCAGCCTAAAAAGTTGTAACGTTTGATTTTCAGGTACTAATCATTTTTGAACCTTAATTTACATGAAAATAGAATGTTTTAACAAAGACAAATGTTTAAAATGATATGCAGGGAGCATAAAAAATGTGATTTAGCCTAAAAATAACACTGTAAAAATATTTAGAAACATTTCAAACTTAAGTTTCGGGATTTTGCCGGTTTAAACCAATTTCCTGCAAGAAACAAGTTTCTTTTGCGAAAAAGTTTCCCATATTGACACGAGTTGCATGGATGCGAACTTCTCACTGGTGTGAAACGTATTTTTAGCTACCAGTTGGAAGGTATATCCAACGTGCTTGTTTAGTGTTTCGCCTTCAGCAGGATTATGGATTGTCCAGATTGACTTCACCCAAGTAAGGTTATGTGCATTCTCTCGATATTGTAGTTTTGAATGAATTGCAAAACAAATAAGCGGCTTCGCTATTTACCTGCAATTTTTGCCTTAGAACTGGCCATATTTGTTAAACATCTCTAGGAGCTTTCCTCATAAGCCAGAAAGGTGCTAAATTGTTACTATCGACCAATCTAAGAGTTTTTGGGAAGTTTCCAATTTCTTGCCGTAAAGTGACTTACTTTAATTTGGAAGGTTTCTAAATTCTTTCGGAATACTGACTTTAGCTAAGTAATAAATCGTAATCACATCAGCTTCTTCATGAGAAACAAAGCTTGTTGAATTCCAACACCAATCTAATCGGAAAAGAATCGGTACCAGTAACAATTACACATTGACCTGCTGATCGAACACAGTCGGCTAACAACAAACTTAATTACTTGCGTCTTATTTGGTACTACTTTCAGTACGATGTCTCTTTTAGAAAGTGGGGATTTTTCATTAAGTTAAAAAACACAATAAACATTTTT
>JAXGGA010013060.1:0-36527 GCA_038373865.1 Uloborus plumipes
ATATAACAAGCATTTCATTGTTTCAGCATGTGCCATTTCAGCAGCAAGGCTCAAAAATTCCTCTTGTATTTCCCGAAATACCATCTTCTAAAAAGGTCGCTCAGTTACCACATCAGGTATATCATTATTTGTAAATCCAGCATATCTTTCAGTGAAGGAACCACCACAATCTAATTTTGATGGATTAAATAAGTCAGAAATGCTTTTCATAGAAACTAAATTAACAAATGAATTCTTGAAAGAGGTGAAATGTCTTAAGCGAATTTACGTCACGCAAGTGTAAAACAAACTGCTCTCAAAAACTTGTTGGTGCTTCAAAAATGGACTGTGTGCACCAATGTGTAAATTCTGCAATGGAAAATGTTGTATATCTATGTAAATTACTAGCCAGTTCAATTACGAAAAATCAGCTTGTATATAGCCATTACACATAATCATTGTATATAATTGCTTGCTCAGATTTATATTGAAATTCAGTTGTTTCTTTTGTTATAAAGGGTTACTTTTCAATAACAGCACAATATGATAAGTAGTAGAGAAGTTGCTTAATTAACACAGCACTAAACTTTTTATTACAGCAATTTTTTTTTTCTTCTCTCATCTTTTAGAGAGAACAAACTCCTCAAATCGTTTAATGAGAAAAAAACTTGAAATTTGTTTTAAAGCTTTTTCTTTAGAATTTCGCAGTTGTATAAAAATATGATCGTGCCTCCCCCTCCCCCCTATTTTATAGGTGCAAGCGTAACTTATAATCCTGCTGAATGTGAGTGAAATTTCCATGACATTGCGTATTTTTTTTCAAAATGTTTGAAGTTTTTTTTATTACTTTTTTCGTCCATAAAGAAAACTGGTTTTATTTTAATTAATCAAAGATAAATATTCATTCTTAAGGAACAATTCAAACGGTTTTTTTTTAAGTTTTGAAAAAGTACTAGTTTTGCTTATGATTTTTAATTTCTGTTTTTATTTTCAGTTTTGCAATACATTTTTATGAGTAAGTTTTAAAAAATATGCTCGGGTTTTCCAAAGTTTCGGATTTTTGGGGTTCGGATTGATGGGATTTTAATGCAACTAAATTGTTTTTCTTTAATATAGTGCTTTCAGATACATAGTTGGACACCCTTAAACCGGCCCCTGAAAACAATTTGGAAGATTTTGATCAATTTCAGTTTTTTAGAAAAAAACGAATTTTTAATGAGTACTATTAAAATTAATCGGTTTTAAGCGATTTTGACGGTTTTCTAATCTTTGTTTAACATAATTGAACTCTAATAAGATGATAAAAAAGGTGTTTTTTGAAAAAGAAATAAGAAAAGCAATTTCGGACTTTTTGACCAAAAATGGCCGCCGGAGGGGTTTGGGTGGGGATTTCGGAATGGCTCCCCTTCTAAAAATGTTTATAAATACATTGTCTACACGCACACACCAACTTTCATGCTTTTATCACAAAATTCAGTTTCCGGCTATATTTTGGACCATAGCCCCTCTACTATAGCTTTTTTAACATGTAGAGCCCCGACTTTTTTACCATATACTTTTATTACGTCTTTTAAATTCTGTGTTCTGCTGAGTTGCTTTTAGAAATAATGTTTGTAGCATTAGCAAGGGGTTTCAACGTATCAGTGACACAGAAATCCCCCCCCTCCAAAAAAACAGAGCATAGGGCCCCGAAATGAGATTAAGCTTCCCCTAACTTCAGAGGTTAATCGGGCCCTGGGTCCAATTTTCGATTACTTTTCCCAACATTTGTGGTCGTATATCGGCAATAACGTAGCGAATGTTGTCCTCCAAGTGGTCAATCGTTGTGGGCTTATCGGCGTAGACTATCGACTTCACATATCCCCACAGAAAATAGTCAAGCGGCGTTAAATCGCACGATCTTGGAGGCCGCTTCACGTGAAATTATGCAGTTATCAAACGTATCCTTCAATAAATCAATTGTGCCACGAGCTGTGTGACATGTTGAGCCATCTTGTTGAAACCACAGCTCCTGCACATCATAATTGTTCAACTGATGAACGAAAAAGTCAGTAATCATGGCTCTATAGCGGTCACCATTGACTGTAACGTTCTGGCCAGCATCGTTTTTAAAGAAGTACGGACCAATTATTCCACCAGCCCATAAAGCACACCAAACAGTCAGTTTTTCAGGATGTAACGGTGTCCCAACATACACTTGAGGTTGATCATCACTCCAAATACGGCAGTTTTGTTTATTGACGTATCCATGCAACCAAAAGTGAGCTTCATCGCTAAACAAAATTCGCTTATGAAAATCGGGATCAACGGCAATCTTGTTTTGGGCCCATTCACCAAATTCAAGCCTTGCTAGGTGATCGTGTGGCTTCATGTTGAAATGGCTAACCAAACTAAACATAAATCACTTGACAGCTGACAAAATGGCCGCCAGTCAAAAAAGTGTTGCCAACTTAAATTTCTATACCTCTAAAAAAAACACCCTTTACAGAAAATCCCAGATTATCGGTGGTTGGATTATCCAACGATCTTTTACACTTTAGTATTCGTTTTCTTTTTTTTTAACCGACGAAAAAACGGAGGAGGTTCTCTAGTCGACCGGTATATTTTTTTTATGTATGACCACGCATAACTTTTTACTGAATAGGCCGATTTTGATAATTTTTTTTTTGTTGGAAAGGGTACACCTCCCTGGTGGTCCCATGGTCCCATGATGCGGTGTTTGAGAACGAAATTCTGAAGAAATTGAGGGAAATCTTTAGAATTCCGTTCATGCGCACCCTCTTTGCGCATGAATTGAATTTCAAATTTCACGCGCACACTCTTGCGATTTGATGTTTATTAGGTCACAGTAGCTCGCCGATAGAGTGGCCTAGCGGTAAGACGCTGGGCTCTCATTCGCAAGAGCTTGAGTTCGATCCTCGACGGAGTCGGTGGATTTTCAAGCAGCAGAAAAAAAAATGCACTGTCTACGTCAAACGATTATGCGGCATGCAAACCGCAGTTTTACTGATAGAATATATTTAGTCCTGAGTACCCCAATTTTAAAAAAAATATATTTCCAGGCTCCCATCACCTAAACTTTTAAATTTTAAAGTTAGTGATGCACTAATGAATCGGCGGTAAATGGTTACTTTGCGGATTAACCTGTAGGCCAGTTTTAGCCGCATAATCGGGTGAAAAACTAGTAATTTAAAAATGTTTTAATTAAATCAGCATAGAAATAAATCCTAAAAAGAAAAAAAATGTTTTTAGTGGCAATCGCTTAAAATTTCAGACGCTTTAATAAAGTGAGATGAAGCGTCACGATGGCAACATGACACTATTCCGGGTATACATTTACACTGAAAAGAATGAAATAAAAATAAAATTTTATAAAAAAAAGTAAAACCGACTTCAAAAACGCAGCTGAAAATTGCTCTGAAAAGTAAAAAATAAATTTATTCTTTGAACACCATCGATACTACTTTTAAACATGAGTTTTGAAGTCGGTGTCGAAACAGTTAATAAAATCATTCGTACCCATTTTTCGGTTACGTGTTTCATAATAAAAACAACAAAAATGTTTCATTCTTAATTTCAAGTGTGTTTTGAAGGGAAAAATCAATTAAATGGTACTATCAATGGGTAAGAATGATTTTATTAACTGTTTCGACACCGACTTCAAAACTCATGTTTAAAAGTAGTATCGATGGTGTTCAAAGAATAAATTTATTTTTTACTTTTCAGAGCAATTTTCAGCTGCGTTTTTGAAGTCGGTTTTACTTTTTTTTTTATAAAATTTTATTTTTATTACGTTGAATGCGGAAAAGAATGAGCTTGCATTACGGGTCGTTTTCAGCTTTTCAAGAGATTTTTACGTTCAATGTTGTCATTTTTAGTATAAAATTTAAATGTACGCGTTGTGCTATTGACTCTTTTTTAATTTTTGCACACATTAATATAGTTTTTACCCAGGACCTGACTAACTGAAAGTGAGGCCCAAGGCCAACCGATACTTTGGAGGCCGCCTTCTATGTTCTGCCTTTTTAAGTCAATAAAAAAATGTTTTTCGCGTACAAACCTTTTTTGGGGATCATTGTATGTAGCTCTGCAGGGCCCTATGATGAAAATTATTTTGTTCAACCAGGTTCTAAGTTTTTAACCTTACTTAAGACAAGATTTCCATTCTTTCGGGTTTCAGATTTTTTATTTTTAGGATTCGCACATACGACGACGGATACACCATAAAACATAACTGGATGCATTACCATAGATGGCATCACTCAAGCCAGGAAAAAAGAGCGGCAGCAAGAGAAGTTACAATTATATACTAAAACAAGTGCTGAGTTAATTTGCATAATAATTTCAACACCCTATGCAGTTGCACTGTATGCATTATGTCTAGCCCCGATGCTGTTTTTTTGTAGCCATTTTAGCTCAAGAGTTTTACAGCTAGTTCTCAAGAAAGAAATCTTTTTTACTTACATAAAATGAACTAAATAAGAGAAATACTAATTAAAAAGTAGTATCAAAAGAGATTGTTATTATCTTTTAATTTATGAATCGTTATTTTTTTCTTAAAAATACATAATTCTTTGATAATGTGCATCAGTTTTTATAAAAATTAGGGGCCCTTAGAAAGATGAGGCCCCAGTCCCAGGTCTAGTTAGCCTCTGCCATAATCAGGCCCTGTTTTTTGAAATTGTTCGATTATCCGCCACTAAATCCGGGGACCATCAGGAGTTTACTGTGCCACTAATATACGGCGCTCCCGAATGAATCCCCAGCCCCCCCCTTCCCCCTCGTTAGCGCATGAGCAGCAGAGTTTTCTGCTGAGTTACTCACTGCAAAAAATGAACTGTTGTTTTTACAGTACATTACTGGCAGCTGAGGTTCCAATTTAAAACTGTAAAATGCACAGTAATAAACTGTAAAACTATACTAGAAAGCAACTTAACTTGACCCTCAACGTCACTACGGGAGAAGCCAATAAGAGCTCACAAGCAGTTAACGATCTCCTCTAATTCGCTAAGTAGGCTGTGACATTTTATCTAGCTCGTTTTTCATAGGCTAACGTCACGTAAATGTCACGCTGACGTCACGATGTTTTTGTCAAGAAAGGTTGCAGTCGAGTATAGCAATTTTACAGTTTATTGCCGTAAAATTTCGCTGTATTATACTGTAAAAGCAACAGTATAATACTGGCAGCAGAGGTTCCAGTTTAAAACTATAAAATGCACGGTAGTAAATTGTTAAATTAGAAATTTTACAGTTTATTACTGTACAGTAGGATGGTCACAAGTAACATGGGGAAAATTTTTTTTCAACTAATCTTTTGCGGCACCCCCCTAAAATGTGCCAGTGGGCTAGAAAATGAGATTTGCAAAGTTTTAGCTTAATCGGATAATATTAACACGTGCCGCAAAGAGGGTGAAGTTAAGAAAAACAGCGATTTTTAGCCAAAAATTGTAGTTTTTACTCTGTAAAACCAAAACTACTGATCCTAGAAGCTTCATTTTGGTCTCATTTTGTAGGAAATTTTATTTTCTTTAAGTCTAATTTTATTTAAAGTTTCGAAAAAAATGATTAAATATTTTTCAGAATTTTCACAAGTCAGGCTGCAACTCAAATCCTCGAAATCGCAAGCAACATGGGGAAATTTTTTTTTTCAACTAATCTTTTGAGGCACCCCCCTAAAATGTGCCAATAGACTAGAAAATGAGATTTGAAAAGTTTTAGCTTAATCTGATAATATTAACACGTGCCTCAAAGTGGGTAAATTTACGAAAAACAGTGAATTTTTAGCCAAAAATCGTAGTTTTTCCTCTGTAAAACCAAAACTACTCATCTTAGAAACTTTATTTTTGTCTCATTTTGTAGGAAATTTTATTCTCGTTAAGTGCTATCCCATTCATTTTTGCTATCATGTCCAAAGTATTTATTTGGCATTTTTCAGCTTAAATTGTAGAGTAGATCCAAAATAAGAAATTTTCATGCAAAAACCTAAAAGCATTACAATGTTCAATTACATTTATTTGCTTAGTGTTGGATTTACTTTGTCAATTAAAAAAGGGGTATTTTCACGGTACTTTAGAAATAAATTAAGCAAATTTCTGTTAAAATAGAGGAATTAAGGGGTTAAGACGGAAAGCAGAGTCAAAATGACAATAAAAGCTTTAATGCACCTTTATACTTATACTGTTAAATTATATAACATCATTTTATTGCTCTTTACATACAAATTAAGTTGCTGATGGCTTGGATGGGATACCTTTTGATAAATGAGGAAACTGTGCCTGCAAAAAGATAGTAAATAGTTTAATGATGTTCCATGACACAGCTGAAAGAGGTGTAAAATTAATTCCAGGCTTCAGTTCCTCTTTGACGAAAGACAAAGAGCAACGGTAGCTTTTATTGCAAGTTAATTCTGTATGCTAAATGCAAGCACAGTTTCCTCATTTATCAAAAGGTATCCCATTCAAGCCATCAGCAACTTAATTTGTATGTAAAGAGTAGTAAAATGATGTTATATAATTTAACAGTATAAGTATAAAGGTGCATTAAAGCTTTTGTTGTCATTTTAACTCTTTGCTTTCCGTCTTAACCCCTTAATTCTTTGATTTTAACACAGAAATTTGTTTCATTTATTTCTAAAGTACCGCGAAAATACCCCTTTTTTAATTGACAAAGTAAATCCAACAATAAGCAATTAAATGTAATTGAATATTGTAATGCTTTTAGGTTTTTGCATGAAAATTTCTTATTTTTGATATACTCTACGATTTAACCTGAAAAATGCCAAATAAATACTTTGGACATGATAGCAAAAATGAATGGGATAGCACTTCATGAGAATGAAATTTCCTACAAAATGAGACCAAAATAAAGTTTCTAAGCTGAATAGTTTTGGTTTTACAGAGGAAAAACTACGATTTTTGGCTAAAAATCGCTGTTTTTCGTAACTTTACCCTCTTTGCGGCACGTGTTAATATTATCCGATTAAGCTAAAACTTTGCAAATCTCATTTTCTAGCCCACTGGCACATTTTAGGGGGGTGCCGCAAAAGATTAGTTGAAAAAAAGTTTTCCCCATGTTACTTGCAATTTCGAGAATTTGCGTTGCAGCCTGACTTGTGAAAATTCTGAAAAATATTTAATCATTTTTTTCGAAACTTTAAATAAGATTAGACTTAAAGAAAATAAAATTTCCTACAAAATGTGACCAAAATAAAGCTTCTAGAATCAGTAGTTTTGGTTTTACAGAGTAAAAACTACAATTTTTAGCTAAAAAACGCTGTTTTTCTTAACTTTACCCTCTTTGCGGCACGTGTTAATATTATCCGATTAAGCTAAAACTTTGCAAATCTCATTTTCTAGCCCATTGGCACATTTTAGGGGGGTGCCGCAAAAGAAATTCGAAAATTGATTTTTTGTGACCACCCTACTGTACAGTTAGTAATTTTTACAGTTTATTACAATAAAATTAGCTGTATTATACTGTAAAACAACATTCATTTTTTAAAGTGTATTATACGGCGTCTCCGAATGAATTCCCCAGGTCCTCCCTCCCCCTCATAAGCGCGGGAGAAGCGGAGTTTTCTGCTGAATGACTGAATTATGTGAGCTTTTACGCATTTGTTTGCATATATCTCGCTGTTGCATTTCAATGCTAAGACTTCTTAGAAATGACTCAGTTTGAAGTTATATAGAGAGCAATTCGTGCCTCAGCTAGCTTATAGTTTTGAGATGGATTGAAATTTCATATTATCCCCCCCCCCTTTCCCACTCTATTTTCTTTTTTTTCACCTCGCATTTGCTGTATTACAGAGAGGAAATTTAAATGTTTAAATGGGTTTTTCCCCAAAACAGCAACTTGTAAGAAGTCTCAGTACTGAGATAATGCAGCGGCATGTACTGTGTATTTGCATGTAAATATATTTTCTTATTTTTGTAATTAGTAATTTCTTTGATTTTAATGCTAAATATATCTGTAAAGGACTCCAGTATTCCAACAATGTAAATTTTACATATTGTCACAAACAATGAGGGGAAATATTTTTTTTCATTGTTGCAACAATGCATAATCTCTACAACAAAGAGAACGAAACTGAAATTCCTCACTTCTAAGCACCTCACCAACTTATGAAGTTGCCTGTCCCTCAATAGCGAACGATAAAAACGTATTTTTCCGGAGATTTTGTCGCGAAAGGTAAGCCGATACTTAATTTCAGCCTTCATCAACCTTCAGAGTTGTCCGATCTTAAAATCGGGACGAAAATGTTGGCAGGGGTGCTCCGAAGTAAAACTTTTGGGAGGGGGAAAATTATCATTTTGCCGAACGAAGTTCCAATTAAAAAAAATGTCTATTCGGGATGATTTCAAGCTTCAATAGAAGATCAAGACTTCTAAATACTTCTTCAAGAATTCAGTTATTTTAATTGCATATGTCAAGCTGTTCATGTTCTTCAAGGAACACTTAACGATAGTTTAAATAAATTAAAACACTTTATTTACAATATTTACATTTCATAAAGAATGGCTAAATTTGGCATATCAAGAATGCTCAGGACAAAAAAAAAGCGAACAAATTTCAAGCGTTCAGGTTTCAAGAATAACAAAAATTATAGAATTCCAAGCGATTATTAATTTATCGTCTGCTTCTTTTTAATGCTGCCAAACCAAAACTTGAAACAAAAAGCTTAACTAAAATAAAGAAAAGATATGCAAATAGAACAAAAAATTAAATATTCAACAATTCCCCCCAGATGAACAGCAGTTCATCAAAATATAAGTAATTAAAAATGTAACGTTAATTGAAAATAAAATCCTTGTAACATCTTACTACAAGATCAATTTAAATCAAGATTTTCAAACGTCATAAATGAACAGGATCTTCCTGAAAAATATAAAATACAAAATTATTCAAGAACAATTTCAAACATTCAATCCAAGAATACTAAACACAAGTTTTTTTGTTTTTTTTTAAGAGTCCACAAAAAAAGAGTTATTGCTTAAAGTCTTAGTTCCAAATTATAAAGCAGTTGAATGGGTCTTCTCATAATGCTATTTGCAGTTTTTAATGTACGGGCTCGAATTTTTCCATCTCTGCCCACAAAGGTTTCAGTAATTTTTCTCATTTTCCAAAATGTTCCTGGCAGTTTCTCTTCGAGTATTAACACTATGTCGTTTACCTTAAAATCATGACCTTTTATTTGATTTGTATGATGGGCTGATCTTAAATTTAAGAGATATTCATTTTTCCAGCGCTTCCAGCGGTCCGTGAATAGATGTTTATCAGGAATTATAATTGAATGTCGAGCAAAAAAATTCAATTTAGACTCTTGTAACCGTTCACGTACTAAGAGTAGACCTTCAGATAATACAGGGTTTAGTTGAAAAAGATTAGAGTCCTTGGGAATCTTCTTTTCAGATTCCAAGCATTACATAATGTCGTTAAAACTTTCCCTTTGAACAATTTTCACCCAGAAAATTTCTGCGCGAGATGTTTCCTCAGCTGTTAATTCCTCCAAATTCCTTTCTTGAATTTTAACTCTAATATTAGAGATAAATCTAAAAACCCATGCTGTTACACGATAAAGCTTTATTAAAGAACTATATTTAGCTAAATTCAAGATTGGAGCATTTTCATTTTTATTAAGTACACAAGAAAGAATGTTGGTAGATTTTCGAGAGAGTTCATCAGGAGCATCTGGTAATTGTTTTGCGCGCTTTTTAAAACTTTGACACTGCTCTTCAGGTAGGGAAAGAAATTCTGGACCGTTCCACCATATTTTAGAACTTATAAGTGATTTTGCAGAACAACCTCTAGTAATTAGGTCTGCAGAGTTAATTTTTGATTCACAATGCCCCCATGACTCAGGATCTGATAATTCATGTATTTCCGCAATGCGGTTAGCAAGAAAAGATTTCCATTTTTCCTTTGAGCCATGTATCCAATGAAGAACGATTTCCGAATCAGTCCAACAAAAAATGTCCGATATTAAGAGAAAAGGTTTAATATAATTTGCGATCCTTGCACCAATAAGTGCACCCCTCAGTTCAAGTCGCGGTAGTGTAATTTTCTTGAGTGGTGCAACCCTTGATTTAGACATTACAAAACTGGTCTTGAAATTACCTTCAGATGTTTGATAACGCAAATATGCTACTGCACCATACGCCTTTGGATTTGCGTCAGAAAAAACATGCAATTGAATATTAGTTTTTTCTGTGATTACAAGAGAGTCAAAGTAATGCCTTGAAATTGTCAATTGATTTAGATCTTTAATTTCCGAAAGCCAACTTGTCCAGTTAGTTTGTAGCTCACTAGAAAAATTTTCATCCCAATCCAGTCCCGCTATCCATAGTTCTTGCAAGAAGCATTTTATACGAATGACAAAATGTGCTATGAATTCAACCGGATCAAAAATCATAGCTGCAATTCTCAGGACATTTCGTTTAGTACAGTTATCATTAATTTTTGATAACAAATGACGAAAATCTAGACTCAAAGTGTCATTTTCGCAATTCCAGATCAACCCCAGCACTTTTAGCGAAGTGTTATCAGAATTAAAATTATTATCAATACAGTCCTGCTCATTCCATTTAGCTCTAAGTTCTTCTGAATTAGTTTCAAACTTTCTCAAGTTCATTCCCCCTTCCTTCATAATGTCAACAGCTTCTACAGATAATTTAAAAGCTTCTTGAGTAGAATCTGCTCCGAAAAACAAATCATCGACAAATAGGTACGAATTTAGCATATCAACTGTTTTTGCATGCGATGTTTTGTATTGGTTTATGTGATGTTTCACTGTACAAGAGAGAATGAATGGGCTGCAAGTTACGCCAAAAGTACATCTTGACATTTTATAGGGAATGATTTCCTCATCTTTATCAAAATTCTTATAGTATAAAAACCTTAAATAGTCACGGTCTTCTTCAGCGATAGATATTTGGAGGAAGGCCTTTTCAATATCAGCTGAAAATGCAATTTTATGTTCACGAAATTTTAAAATTACTGTTAATATATTTGGATTCAAATTAGGGCCAGGATTTAAACATTCATTTAGCGACAAACAACCAGCTTGGTTTGATGACGCATCATAAACAATTCTCGTTTTTGTTGTAGTTTCATCTTCCCGAATTACAGGTCTATGCGGCATGTAATAACAGTCGTTATTAGCGAAATTTTCAGGACAAATTTGTATTATATTTTGTTCTAATTGATCTCGCAAAATGGAATTGTAATCTGCAAACAGGGATTGGTTATTCTGGAATTTCTTTTCTAAATTCAAAAACCTTGATTTCGCTATTTCTAGATTATTTCCAAGTAACTCTTTAGAATTCTTCCACAATAACCGTGTTTCATAACGACCGTTGATAAATTTTAAATTGGCTTCAAATTCCTTTACCATTTCTAAATCAGTAGTGTTTTTTTCATTATTTTCTATTATACCGAGATTTTCTAAATCCCAAAATGCTTTTAGCTGAGCATCTATAGACCCAATAGAAACCCTTAGACAATTTATGTCCATTTTATTCGAATCCGTTCTTCCCTGAACAGTATGGCCGAATATGGTGTCAGCGACATACAGTTCTTTAGTTAAGTTTTCTACAATTCCTTTTTGAACTTCCCATAAGAAATCAGAGCCTAACAATACTTCAATTTCTGATTCAAGACCCACATCTGAGGGCGTATAACCCTTTTTTCTCATGGATTCAACGACTTCAACGGCTACAGGTTTTATTTTAGCTCCAGTAATGTTGGGTACAACAAGAGCTTCTATTTTAACAGAACTGCGAGGATGTACGATACTATTAAGTTCTAGAACAACCACGTCATAACAAGATTCAGAAGGTTGTCTCTGCCCAAAAGGGTAAATTAACAAATTCTCTTTCCTAATAGCTTTCAATTTCAGTTCTTTCACTAAAGAACTTTTCACAAAACACCTTTCTGACCCACTGTCGCAAAGAACCCTCGTTAATATGCATTTATTTCCAGCAGATACAGACACACAGCAAGTTTGTAAAAGCGTCGAATTATTTTGTTTAGTTTCTTGTTCCGACATCATAGATACAATTGCCGCCATTTTGTTATTCTCCGAACTTTCTGTTTTCTTTTCTTTAAAGCAAAATAAATAGTTATGGTTACAACTACCACATTTTGTACAGGGATTTATCTTCGATTTGCAATCTGCTGATAAATGAGATTTAAAGAAACACTTATAACAACGTCCTTCCTTTTTTAATTTATATCTTTTTTGTTCATCCGTGAGTTTTATGCAGTTTATTCCCTTATGTTCTGAAGCGTTGCAAAATATGCAGAACTGCTTCACATTAGTATTTAAAACAGCAGCCGAAGGTATACGGTTTCCTTGCGAAATTTTTTGATGTTTAATTTGAGAACCTTCAGAAGTTTTCGTTGAAGAGAGTATCCCACTGGTAGCTTCGCGACATCTAAGTTCATCTTTTATAAAATTAATTAATTCGGCAACTTCTGCGTCTTTATCTGGATCCCGTTTTCTGTGAAATTCTAATATTAAACTTTCAGGTAACGATTTTAGCAATATAGGCAGTAACAAATGCCCATAAGAGCCTGATGTAACTCCCATTGCTTCGAGATTTCTTACACTAACTTCTACGTTATCATAAAGTTTTCTTAAACCCTTAACATTATTAGGAGACTTCACTCCTTCAAGATTTAGAATTTTGTTCATGTGGCAACTGATTATGTTTTCTCGTCTTCCATATCGCTCTTCAAGCAATTTCAAGCATACCTTATAATTTTTATCAGTTAATTGAAATCCCGCGACAACATTATACGCAGGTCCTGACAACAACGATTTTAAATACTGAAATTTTTCAATTGCAGTCAAAGATTCATTCGAATCAATTGCATTAGAAAACTGATTGAAAAACTCGAGAAACTGGCTCGAATCTCCATTGAATTTATTTATCTGCAATTTAGGCAGCTTTACTGCAGAAGCTCTTTTATTTTCAACCATAGAATTCTTATCAGTGAAATCAAGTGCGTTAGATTCCTTATCTACGTTACGCTTTATTAGTGCATTCTTAAGCCTAAATTTCAAACTTAATATTCTGTTAGAATATTCTTCAACGGTATTTACTTCTTTTTCATATTCATCTTTGTCGGTTATTAAATCATCAATTTCGGAATCGAATTCTTTTAACAATTTTTCCTTTTCAATTAAGATTTCCAACGATTCGCTTACGGAATCAAAATCTACAATTTCTGTAACATTTAACAATAACTTTTCACATTTTGTTACTAGTTTAGTTACAGTCGTTCTAACAGTTGCTCTTTTATTTTTCAATTTTTCTAAAGAATTGAAATTTGTTCTTTCTAACTCATTCATGTTTATTCAAATTTATTTCAGGAAACTTCTTAAATTTACACAATTCCAAAATTAACAATGAAGAAAAAGGTACAGCTTACCTTTTATCCCACTGTTCCCGGGTTTCGGCACCATAAAAAAAATGTCTATTCGGGATGATTTCAAGCTTCAATAGAAGATCAAGACTTCTAAATACTTCTTCAAGAATTCAGTTATTTTAATTGCATATGTCAAGCTGTTCATGTTCTTCAAGGAACACTTAACGATAGTTTAAATAAATTAAAACACTTTATTTACAATATTTACATTTCATAAAGAATGGCTAAATTTGGCATATCAAGAATGCTCAGGACAAAAAAAAAAGCGAACAAATTTCAAGCGTTCAGGTTTCAAGAATAACAAAAATTATAGAATTCCAAGCGATTATTAATTTATCGTCTGCTTCTTTTTAATGCTGCCAAACCAAAACTTGAAACAAAAAGCTTAACTAAAATAAAGAAAAGATATGCAAATAGAACAAAAAATTAAATATTCAACACCGAATGATAAAATACAAGCATGCACGGAACTACTTTGATATACACCCCCCCCCCCCAATCGGAAATTTGGCGACTTTTTCTTCTCGCCAAGCAAAATACCTGTTTTTGTTGTTGCCACAAAAAATTATTGCCACAAAATTTTTAAAAAAAAGCTCAAAAAATGGTACAAAATGCAAGAAAATACTAAATTTGGCAACAACAAAAACCTAAAAGCTGAAAAAACCTAAATTGGCAACACCAAAATCAGAAACAGCAACCCTAAAAAGTCCGTACGGAGTGCCAGATTTGGCGCGTATTTTTTTGGGGGGTTATTTCAAAGTTATACCGCATGGCACGCATCTCGTACAGGCATAACGTTTAGTGAGAAAAAACATGAGGCATCTTTTAAAAAACAATTCTAAAAACTAAAAAGAACAAATAATCTCCACGTTGCAATATTATCTTCAAATTGCCGAATCGTCAGGTCAGCAAAATGTGCCGAATGCATGGGCGTCGCTGCCTGGTGAACATTGAGGGGGACTTAGGAAAAATAGAAATGCTAGGAAAAATTCATGTTTTTACTTCCTTTTACGTAGTAAAGGAAGTATTGTGATCGCGAAAAAAAAAAATCACTCAAATTTGAGTCTAAATTTTGATTTTGCTCACCCCCGAATGAATGTTCAGTCGTTTTTTCGACCTGTCAGCACGTGCATATGTACCTACCAACATATAAGCAGCCGAAAAATCCTTTTCAACCACCCCCGAGTTAATTACGACGAGTTTTCTCGTGACGTCTGTATGTACGTATGTGCGTATGTGTCTCGCATAACTCAAAAACTATATGCCTTAGAAGCTTCTAGCTTGGTATGTAGGCTCTGAGGATGGTCTAGTTGTGCACCTCCCCTTGTGGTTGCATTCGAATGTTCCCAAGGGGGTGTTTTACCCCTTTTTTGGGGCAAATCAGCGTTAATTTCAATGCAAACTCAAGTGATATGAATTGGCGCGACCACTTGGCGATATGTCGCCAAGCTTTTGGTCGCCAAGTGTTTGACGCCAAGTTGGCGACATCTCGCCAAGTTGGCGACAAATTTGGCGAAAAAAATTATTTTTTTGAATTTGGGTTCAACTTGGCGCTATTGGCGATGTTTTGCGAAAAATTCACTGAATGATATTAAAATCAGCAATATCTACTTATATTAAAAACTGAGTATCTTTCTCACTATCTTTCTTTCTAACTATCTTTCTTTCTAAGGGTCGAATTCAAGTGAAACACCATTGCAATCGCTTCGAGGCGATCTCAAATTGCAATCGCTACTGGAAGTCAAATTACATTAGAATCGCATCTCGTAGCGATTGTAACGTAACCAAATTTGGGAATTTGCGATTGCATTGCTGAGTTGCGATCGTCCGTGTTTCACTTGAATTCCTGCCTAACTATCTTTCTATCTTTCTATGTCACGCTTCTTTCTCCTGAACGCCAATGGACTGAAAGTCGAACCAGGTACCGATAGATAGGTAATTTTTCAAGCTTCTTTAGTTTCAATTGATATAATTATACGATTTTAATTAGCGAAGATATCAATTAATAAGTAGTCAAATTTAAAGCGATTAAGCATAATAAATGATTAAATATGAAATCCATTCTTGCAAACCGTCGTTGCTATGAAACGGTGATAACAATGATAATGAGAATTTTGAATGAAGGCTTAACTAAATCAAACACGAAACTCATAAGCGGACCACTTACGTAGAATTTTTATCGCTAGCTACTGGTAATATTTTGAAACATTTATTTGTTGAAGAGCCATCTACTTATATTAAAAACTGAGTATCTATGTCTGCTTTTTTTCTTTGAGCTACCTGAACTTACTGAAACTTTCCTCACCATCTTGAAGGCGTGAAGCATCTCAATAATTCGAAGGATTTTTTTATATAGGAAAAAAGTAAAGGCGTGAAGCGCCTGTAAGCGAGCCGCCTTGGCGGGGAGTAGTTTCTTTAAATTTTTTTCTCACTACTTTCAGGGCACGAAGTGCCCGTGCAACGCCGGGCCACGTGCGTGGTATGTCTTGAAATCGAATGAACATTAAATTATATCAAATAATATAATTTCAGAATGAGGTAAAAGTTAGAGAGGGTGGACGTTATGCATCAGCATGCCGCAGGAAGCTAATCTAGCTGCCCTGGCAGCTAGTTTAGAAAATTAACCATTGTAAAATATTTTCTGCATTGTTTTGTGACATATTAGGGGAGCAAATATTTGAATTGTTACCTTGCTCACTCCAAGCACTTTTTTACTTCCTTTTACGTAATAAAGGGAGTATTGTGATCACGAAAAAAATTTCACTCAAATTTCGGTCTAAATTTTGACTTTGCTCACCCCTGAATGAATGTCGCGTAGTTTTTTCGACCTGTCAGCACGTGCATATGTACCTAACAACATACAAACAGCCGAAAAATCAATTTCGACCACCCCCGAGTAAATTACGCCGAGTTTTCTCGTGACGTCTGTATGTACGTATGTGCGGATGCATGTGCGTATGTGGCTCGCATAACTCAAAAACTATATGCCGTAGAAACTTCCAGCTTGGTATGTAGGCTCTGAGGGGGGTCTAGTTGTGCACCTCCCCTTGTGATTGCATTCGAATGTTCCCAAAGGGGTCTTTTACCCTTTTTTTGGGGTAAATCAATGTTAATTTCAATGCAGACTCAAGTGATACGAATTGGCGCGACCACTTGGCGATATGTCGCCAAGCTTTTGGTCGCCAAGTGTTTGACGCCAAGTTGGCGACAAATTTGGCGAAAAATTATTTTTTGAATTTGTGTTCAACTTGGCGCTATTGGTGATATTTTACGAAAAATTCACTAAATGATATTAAAATCAGCAATATTTAGAAAAATAACCCATGTAAAATATTTTTTGCATTGTTTCGTGGTAGATTAGTGAAGTAAATATTTGAATTGTTACCTTACTCATTCCAAGCACTTTTTTTAACACTTAAGGCAACTACTAAGAAATTTACACGTAAAAGGAAGTAGTGTGGGGTCCATACCAGATTTTTTATTTTTAAACATGTTTGGCCTTTGTAAAGACCAATGAACATTGCAATTTTCAAATAAGGACCACAAGGAGTCATATTCTGACCCGTAGCGGGGACAAAAAAGTTTGGGGGGGGGGTATGAAATTGCTGACCCCTTATTAATTTCAAACAGAGGGAAATGAATGGGTTCAGCTTCTTTTATAAGAGGGAAGTCATAAATTGATCAGAGAGTTGAGAATGTGTTCCTAATCCTAAATGCATCATTTACCCAGAAGTAAGGGGATGCGGGGGTTTCTCCCCCGGAAATTTTTTGGAATTTGTAGTCTTAAAAATGCATTTTAAACGATCTTTGGTAATGTTATGGGAGAAGAGGTTCGCGTGCGCTCATCCGTCCATTTTTCGATATCGAAACGTTAAAAACTCAAATATTAACTCTGACTGCTATGGAAAGAGGGGATCGGGGATTTTTTCAAAATTGTATTCCTAAAAACGCAATTTTAGACTATCTTTGTTGATAACACGCAGATTAGAGATTCGAGTTCCCTCTTTTCGGAAAATTATTTAAATTGTAGTCTTAAAAACGCATTCTAAACAATTTTTGGCAATAGTAGTAGTTGAAGAGGTCCAGAGGCGCTTTTCTAGATATTTTTGGAAATTAAAATTTTAAAAACACAATTATAGATCATATCTGATTTTTTTAGGGAAAGGGAGGTCCGGGGGTTCTCCCCTGTAACTTTTTTTGAAAATGTAACTGTAAAAACGCAGTTTTAGACTATCTGCGTAGATGTTAGGGAAGGGAGATTTAGGGACCACCCAGGAACTTTTTCAGAATTGAATGGTCATGGGTTATTCCGCCGAAAAGGGTACAAATTATGTCCGAGACTTTAGAATTTTTTACTTCCTTTTACGTAGTAAAGGAAGTATTGTGATCGCGAAAAAAAAATCACTCAAATTTGAGTCTAAATTTTGACTTTGCTCACCCCCGAATGAATGTTCAGTAGTTTTTTCGACCTGTCAGTACGTGCATATGTACCTACCAACATATAAGCAGCCGAAAAATTCTTTTAAACCACCCCCGAGTTAATTACGGCGAGTTTTCTCGTGTCGTCTGTATGTACGTTTATGTGCGGATGCATGTGCGTATGTGGCTCGCATAACTCAAAAACTATATGCCGTAGAAGCTTCTAGCTTGGTATGTAGGCTCTGAGGATGGTCTAGTTGTGCACCTCCCCTTGTAGTTGCATTTGAATGTTCCCAAGGGGGTGTTTTGCCCCTTTTTCGGTTTAAATCAGTGTTAATTTTAATGCAGACTCAAGTGATACGAATTGGTGCGACCACTTGGCGATATGTCGCCAAGCTTTTAGTCGCCAAGTGTTTGACACCAACTTGGCGACATATCGCCAAGTTAGCGACAAATTTGGCGAAAAAATTGTTTTTTGAATTTGGGTTCAATTTGGCGCTATTGGCGATATTTTGCGAAAAATTCACTGAATGATATTAAAATCAGCAATACTAGTCAAGGATTCCGGGCTGTTGTGCCGTGGTCTAAATGCCTTTAATCCATACGTTTCGATCGTAACTGCGGCGGTCATCTTCAGTGGGTGTCGTTGATTGATTTGGCGACTGATGCGAAATTTCGAACTGCTGCAAGATTTTAAATTGAAAACGCAGCGCCCTCTATCTTCCGGCGCTGCGTTTTCAATTTAAAATCTTGCAGCAGTTCGAAATTTCGCATCAGTCGCCAAATCAATCAACGATACCCACTGAAGATGACCGCCGCAGTTGCGATCGAAACGTATGGATTAAAGCCATTTAGACCACGGCACAACAGCCCGGAATCCTTAACTAGTATTTACTCCGGCCGTGAAAGCCTTCATTCTTACAAAATCAGCAATATTTAGTAAATCAACCATTGTAAAATATTTTTTGCATTGTTTCGTGGCAGATTAGGGAAGTAAATATTTGAATTGTTACCTTGCTCACTCCAAGCACTTTTTTTAACACTTAAGGCAACTACTAAGAAATTTACACGTAAAAGAAAGTAGTGTGGGGGCGGGGTCCATACCAGATTTTTTTTTTTTTTTGTAGTCGGGTTATAGTTTTTACTTTCTTTTATATCTAATATAGAGAAGAAAGTATTGGTTTCGTGAAAATTTTTGAATGTCGAATTTTGACGGATTTGTACGTTTTGAGGTGCGCTAAGTCCATTTCGACCATTTTTGGAAAATGTCTGTATGTGTGTCTGTTTGTGTGTCTGTGTGTGAGTCTGTATGTGTGTGACCAGTTTTTGTGGCCGCGCTAGAGCAAAAACTACTGCATGAAATCGATAAAAATTTTTGCACATATGTACCACTATGTGAACTGGTGCACCTGACTTTTTTAGCGAATTCCTCCAAGGGGGGGGGGGAGCAATCGCACGTGTTCAGCGCGGGGGTGACTGCTATATCTCAGGAAGTAACCAGCGGAATCAAACGAAAATTGGTCCATAGGTAGACCCTACTGAGTACAGATGCTGATTCAATTTGTTTGTCAATATCTTGAAGGGGGTGGAGCAATCGCACGTATTCTGCGCGGGGGTGATTGCTATAGCTCAGGAAGTAACCGGCGGAATCAAACGAAAATTGGTCCATAGGTAGACCCTACTGAGAACAGGTGCTGATTCGATTTGTTTGTCAATATCTCGAAGGGGGTAGAGCAATCGCACGTGTTCTGCGTGAGGGTGACTGCTATATCTCAGGAAGTAACCGGCGGAATCAAACGAAAATTGGTCCATAGGTAGACCCTATTGAGTACAATTGCTGATTTAATTTGTGTGTCAATATCTCAAAGGGAGAAATCAAAAGTGCTTATTTTGTCATTGCACCTACTGTATCTCGGGAAATATTGCTGCGATTTGAATGAAATTTGGAATAACACTAACCCAATATGGAAACAAGCGTCGAATTAATTTTGGCGCCAATCGCCCCAGGGGGAGGGTGGGGTGATTTTTGCGCTTAGTCAACAATGCGAAAAATTAATTCATTAAAAAGTCGCTTTCACGCTATTTAATTATCAAAACATCTGAAAACGTTCAATGATTTGAAATTTTTAACTGTTGCCAATTTCTTTTTACTAACAAATAAAATGTTTGCAATTAATCTAAACAAGGCTTTTGCAATGATTTCCAATTTCGCTCATTGATTCTGCATTTGCAGGGGAATTACGATAATTGGGAAATTGGAGTAGCTGTCTCCAATTATTCGGGAGAGTGCGTATTTTATTTTGTAACCGGAATTCATAAGATAGATATAGAAGAAAGTTTCGTGACGGTCACACAGCTAGTTTAAACTTGTTATTATTAATAAATGTGAAAGAAAATGATTGGAAAAACAGAAATTCTTCCGAGCGATTCTTTCGAAATTTAAGTTCCAAAGACGCAATTTCAGACAAATTTCGATCATAATGGGGGGTTTGGAGGTATACCTCCGGAAAATTTTGATTTATTTCCTAAAAAAGACAATCCTTAATGGTTCTGGGAAGGGGAGGGGGGTGGCAATGAAGTCTGTAACACTATGATATTCGCGGGAGAATCGCACTTTTTCATTCAAGGAGTTTTTATATTTTTTCATCTCATTTTTGCGTTTTTTGGACCAACGTTTCGGGGGGGGGGGGGGGGTTGTCCCCAAAACACCCCCCATAGTTACGCCACTGTCTTTCCTCTCCTCTAAGCAGCGTGGTTGCGTTTTTTACTGCGCATCACATCTTTGCTGGTAAAAACTGTGATTTTTTAACAATTTTTGGTTCAATTAGAAACAAACCTGTCGTAAATATGCCAAGTAATATATCAGTGGAAAAATATTTCTTGCCGTCACAATGGGTTTTGTGAGTTTTTTCCACTGTAAGTAGAAAAGAAGTTGCATGCAAAAACTTTTTTTTTCTTTTTTCGTTTTTTAACAGCTCTGTATTTCGTACAATGTTTGAAGTAGAAACATAAAATTTGGCGGGATTACTTGTTTTATCATAAGCGTCCTTCAGACCCATTTTTGTCAAAAACGGAAATGGTGAGGTCAAAAACTTTTTTTTCCATGAATGATTTGACGTGGAATCGCCCCAAAAATGACTTAAAAAGGATGTGGTTTTTTCCAGTACAAGTATGATGCGCAGTAAAAAACACAACCACTCTCAGCTTCCAGACTCCAGGCATTGTGCTCGGAAGAGTACAGGGAAAGATATATAAAGAGCCAGACGTCTTAAAATATTTGCTTTTTCGACATTGGACTATTCTGTGAAGTAAGAACAAGAAGTTCTGTCAAGAACTAAACAAGCCTACTTTCCCGTACATCGACATCGGCATTCTAGCCTCTAATCATTATTCTCTTGATTATCTGAGACTAAAAATTATGTCAAACACACCTTTTTAACCGACTTCGAAAAAGGAGGAGGTTCTCAATTCAAAGCGTATACTTTTTTTTTGTTTGTTTGTTTGCACATAACATCTGATCTACTGAACCGATTTGGACAATTTTTTTTTTAATCGATAGGAGATGGTGTAACTTAGGTACCATGTACTCATATGACGATATTTGTTCACTAGAAAAAAAGTTATGATCGAAAAACTTACATTTCATGTCATTTTAAACAATATCTGCTATCGTAAATCCTTACTTCAATGAGCGACCCGATGGTCAAGTGGTTATGCGCATCAGGATGAAGTTCCTGATGGAATGAGATCGAATCCAGGTCTGCAAGGATTTTTTCGAATAGCTGCATGTTTTTTTTTTTTTTTTTTTTTTTTTTTAATGATTTTAATGATTGTAATGTCCTTATGCAGGTACATCCTCCCATGGGAATGTGCCCCATATTTTTTTGTGGTATAAAATGACAGTTTTGGTCGGATCTTTGTTAAAATTGGCAATGGGCAATCGATGCTGTAGAATTTTCTTATGGACGTTTGCGCCATTTTTGGGGGCTTTGAATCGGTTGTGGCAATAAATGGTTTTTGATTTGTGGCACCTATATTATTTTTTCAAAAATTATATACACAATCAATTATATTATGTTAATTTTTGTACCTTTATAAAATTCTGTATTTTATACCTTGCATTTACGTCAAATTCAAAGTAAAATTAAAAATCAAAAATTCTGAAGATGATAAATATATATTAAAAATTAAAGTAACTATTTTTTGTGATTTTCATATTGGTTGTGACTAAAAAACATCATTACAAACAAATAAAATGTATCAAACACCATGAGTGTTGAGTTATTGGGAAAAATATGCTGTGTAATGTTTTTTTGCACTGCGAGGGGGGGGGGTTATGAACGATCATTAAAGTGACACACATTTTTTAAAAATAAGATTTTGATTTGTGGTGTTTGAAAAAAGTTAAAGAGTCCACTTTAGTTGAAAATTATTTTCCATGAAAAGCAAAAACTTGCACCAATTTTCCAAGTCTTACTCTAACTCCTTCTCCCACAATTCAAATTACTTACTTTTACTTTCAATTTTTAACCGACTTCAAAAAAGGAGGAGGTTCTCAATTCAAAGCGTATGTTTTTTTGTCTGTTTGTTCGCACATAACATCTGATCTACTGAACCGATTTGGACGATTTTTTTTAAATCGATAGGAGATGGTTAACTTAGGTACCATGTATTCATACGACGATATTTGTTCACTAGAAAAAAGTTATGATCGAAAAACTAAAATTTCATGTTATTTAAAAACAATATGTGCTATCGTAAATCCTTACTTCAATGAGCGACCCGATGGTCAAGTGGTTAAACGCGTCGGTTTGAAGTTCCTGATGGAATGAGATCGAGTCCAGGTCTGCAAGTTTTTTGAACAGCTGCATGGTTTTTTTAACTATATTTTGATTATTTTAAGTGCATTTACACTAAAAAGAATGAAATAAAATATTTTTGGAAAAAAAAATAGAACCGACTTCAGTTGGAAATTGCTCTAAAAAGTAAAAAATAATTTTTTTCTTTGAACACCATCGAAACTACTTTTAAACATAAGTTTTGAAGTCGGCGCAAAAACAATGTATAGAATCATACGCAACTACAATTCAACTATAAATACAAATTTTAATGGATTCATTTCATTGGTTACCACACATTCGTGTAATGGTACAAATATTCTGCTTTTAATTTTCAATGGTTTCTTTGAAATAATGTTGGCAAAATATGGTTAAATATCATTTTACCTATCGTTTTTGCGCCGACTTCAAAACTTATGTTTAAAAGTAGTTTCGATGGTGTTCAAAGAAAAAAATTATTTTTTACTTTTTAGAGCAATTTCCAACTGAAGTCGGTTCTATTTTTTTTTTCCAAAAATATTTTATTAGCACTTAAAGTTGATTTCTAAAAGCAAAATATACCCCTCTCATCAGATGAAATAGATACATAAAAAGTAAATAAATGAATAAATAAAGTTTTGTCGCACCTTATAAAGAATAACTGTTATAGTTCTTCCGTAGAAAAATTTCACAATCGTTTTCAAAAGAAAAAAATTAAGAAATAAAATAAAAGTACAAAGAACATCAAAACACATTTTATCAAAGAAAGAAAAAAAAAAAAAAAAATCTCGTCCGTTGATAAAATGTCTCGAATTTCACTGTTAATCCGTTGCCAGTTGTTAAATATAAATAAAGAATAAAATGCCCTCGTGAAAGAAACATTTTTGTTACAAAAAAAATCGTCTGCGAAAAAAAAAATAAATAGTAATAATAAATAAAATAAAACAAGTGAATAAATAAACAAAAAATCGTCTGCACAGTCAGTCATTTTTTTCTGAGCCTGCATTTCCGCCATGTTTTTTGGAGTCGGAATCAGAGTCCTCACAGAAGATTATTCAGAAAAGTACTTTACAAACATTATTTATCAAAACCATTTTCTTACAAAGTTAGTTTGAAGGAAATCCGACTTTAAGTTCAGGATCAACATTCAACTTAAATTCCCCGTACGTGCTAATGTTAAATTTTTTTTCTGAACGGTTCAATATTGAACGCGAAAAATGGTTCAAATCAAAAAGCGAAATATGGGAATGAGCCTCTCCGAGATCTTTCAAACAAAAAAAAGTTTATTCCATTCGGATGGTTCACTCAGAAGTTATTAGGTGGGGAAAGGTTGCTTGAAACGGTTCAATGTTGAACGAAAAAATGTTCAAATTGAAAATTTAAATACGGTAATGAAGTATCCTTGCTGAGATCCTTCGAACAAAAAAAAAGAAAAAAAATTATTTAAATCGGACTGTTCACTCAAAAGTTATTAGGGGTGACAGCTTGCTTTGAGCGGTTCAACGTTGAACGAAAAATTGTTCAAATCGGAAATATAAATACTGGAATGAAGTATCCTTGATAAGATCTTTCGAACAAAAAAAAGTAAAATTGTTCAAATCGGACTGTTCACTCAAAAGTTAGCATCGCAGGAAAGGTTGTTTGAACTGTTCAAAGTTGAACCAAAAATTGTTCAAATCGAAAAATCACTCGCCGAGATCTTTCCAACAAAAAAAAGTTTATCCAAATCGGAATGTTCATTCAAAAGTTATTAGGGGGGGGGGGGACAGACAGACCGACCGACCGACCGACACACAAATTCCCCATCTCAATACCCTACTTTCAAATTTTTAATTTTTTGACATTCATTTTACCTTTTTATTTTTTTGACTTGGCGATATTTTATGGACTTAGCGATATTTTTTTTAACTTGGCGATATTTTTTGGATTTGGCGATATTTTTCAGATGCATTAAGAGACTTCAAAAACTTTTTTCGTCTTTCTTTTATTCTTTACGGGAAAGTAGGCAAAAAAGCAATAAAGCTTTCCTGTGTAGCATCCTGGCAACAATTTAATTTTGACTTCAAGTTGGCAACACATTAGGTAGAAAAATTACAATCATTTCAGTCACCATTTGAATATGCGAAGCGGTAGAATCGAACAACGAAATATTTACCACTTGAATTTATTTAGTGACTTTCTTTTAGAACCGTTATATGCTGGTTTTGTTCCAGCGCGCTTCCACAGTAGAGATCTGCACATCTGTTTGCGAGGTATATAATTTTTTCTATTTAAAAATCTGGATGAATCCTAGTTTAAGGTCCGGCGATAAATTATTAAATCTGGCAACCCACAGAATTATCATTGTATGATTGGATTATTTGGCGATTTTAAGCTACATTATTGCAACCCTACTACACTATTAAGCTACAGTCTGAAAAAAATCGCCAAACCCGGACCCTAAAGTAGGATTTTACCAAAAATATCTTTACTTCTTTTGAAATTTCAAGTTTATTTTGACTGAAAAGCCGGAAAAGACTGAAAAACGTTGGAATCTACAAACAAATGCCAAAAAAGTAGCACATGCACTACAGAAATATTTTTAAAAATATGCCTTTGAAATTTCTTTCGGTATTCCTCAGGGTTAAACTTATATTTGAGGGGCAGTTAAGACATTTCGAAAATTAGGAATGCGGCACGATTGGGTACTTAGGTATTATCGCAACCAGACAAAACCGCCAAACTTGGCGACCCTACTTATTTACGATAATACGGCAACCCTACGTATACGACAGCCCTAGGGTTGGCGCGATTTTTAAGTTTGCAAAAGAAAGTATGAATTGAAAGAAAATGTACATTTATTAAGTACAGATAATTTTTAATGCAGTTTTTAATATTATTTTGTTGTAAAATATAAATTAGCAATTACACCCTTCCGGTGTCAAATTTAAATAAGTTGTAGAATTATTTTTTCGGCGGAAATATTTTGGCTATTGCTTTTAGCAATGCTTGAAAACCGTTTTCGCCATTAGCCGCTTGAGTTTGGCGCCATATAAATTCGATTAGGTATGAGTCAAGATGATGACGGGCTGTTCCTCTCTGTTTTTTGCTGCGCCATTTGGCTGAGCCCCACATGCGCTCTACATTTTGTGTGTGAACGCCCGTGTCGGGATCCACAAAGTTATATTTGTGATTGACAGTTCCATGCAGGAATCCAGCATTTTCCAACTCACTTGTTTGGTATCCTTTCCAGCAATCCGAATAAATAGTGCTTCCTTCTTCGATATTTTCGCAAATTTTTGTCATGAGGGTAACTGCGCTTCTGTTAGGCACAGTAACCAAAAAAGTCTCCTTCGTTTCTCGGCAAATTCTGCCAAAAACCCATTGCTGTGGTAGTATACGCCCAGCGTTATTTTTTCTTTTAACAAATAAACTTTCGTCTATTTCCACAATGAGTCCTTCACCGCCTATTAGCTTTCTTTCTTTTTCGTCCATTTCAAGGGCACATATCTCCCGCATGTAACTGTTCCAATCTATAACAGTTTTGTCCGCAATTCCCATCTCTTCTGCACAAAATTTAATTGAGGTTAACTCTTTACACCAACAGTAAATGAAGCGCACCGCTGACACGAATGAAATTCGGCTACCTTCAAACCAATTTCCGGCTCTCACGCCAATGTGTTGGTTGCACTCTTCGACGTTACATTTCCAGAAGATTTGCTTTCCAAAATACAGTTTCATTTTATGCGAATTTTTACAAGTACGTTCGTTCTGTATAATTCCATATCCCTGTAATAATTCAACAGCATCTTTTTCACTCGCAGGCAGATCCCAAATACCCATAGTTAAAGTATTTCACAGCATTCCATCTAACCAGTGAGCAAAAAAAATTCTTTACGAAAAACCACGTATAACACGTAGAGTTGCCGGAAGTAGGATCGCCAAATGTGGCCATTTTAGGGTTGCCGGACGTATTTAGGGTTGCCGTAAGTAGGGTCGCCAAGTTTGGCGGTTTTGCCTGGTTGCGATAATACGTAAGTACCCACGATTGTTAAATTTCTGGCTTTTTTTTTTGTTTTTTCTTCACTCTCTATTTCTTTATAAGCTAACCTGGCAGCATTGTAGGTTAATCTGTGCTCTGGGTCCCTTTTCTCGCCAAATACGGATTTCGGTTTTGTCGCCATAGAAATGCCATTTTTGCGTAGTGTCTCTCGGAGCTTTCAACTCCGCGAGACAACAAGGAAAAACGAGCCAGTTAGCGATTTTTTGAAAATGCGCCAAGCAGCGACCGAAAGCGCATTTTCACCCTGGTTTGCCATAATTGACTATTATTCGCTCAACCGGTAAAATCCTACTGTAGGGTCCCAAACAATCCAATCATCCAATGATAATTCTGTGGTTGCCAGATTTAATAATTTATCGCCAGACCTTAAACTAGGATTCACCCGCTCAACCTCGGGAAATGTTACATGCAACGAGATACACGGAAATTTTTTTTGATTTTCGAATGAGACAAATTTAAGGACTTTTGACATCCAAATTAAAACAAAATGCTGGTAATGAGATTTCAAAGTTGAAATTTCGTGACAATCTCAGTTGAAATGAACGTATCAAATAAGAATGTATAAGGACAACCTGTACTTTTCCGTTACGGGTACGCGATGTGAAGCATATTGAATCTTCGCGATTGTTTTTCATTTTATTCAACTCCGCCATTAGTTGGCCAGTTTACCATTTGTTAATTTGTTGTTTTGATGAACATTTAAACAAAGCAAGCTATTGAACAAAACAAGCCCAAGAATCAATTAAAATTAAAAATAATTCATTAAAACAGAATTGAATGCCAAATTTCAAAATAGTCGCCAACACAAATTAACTTTAAATATTGTCTTTTATCATCCAAACAGTTTTCCTTTCGCGGCGGAGATTTATTCAAAGGTTGCAATAAAGTCTAAATGGTCTTTAATCTCCTTGGGTCCAATTCTCGTCAAGTAAACTGATTTCTTATTGGCCAGAAAACAACATGACGCAAAATGAAGCTTGTCATTCTTTTTTCTTAAACACACAAATATTTTGTTTTCATTGTTTTTACTTCCTTTTACGTAGTAAAGGAAGTATTGTGATCGCGAAAAAAAAAATCACTCAAATTTGAGTCTAAATTTTGATTTTGCTCACCCCCGAATGAAAATTCCTTAGTTTTTTGACCTGTCAGCACGTACATATGTACCTACCAACATATAAGCAGCCGAATTTTTTTTTTTCAACCACCCCCGAGTTAATTACGACGAGTTTTCTCGTGACGTCTGTATGTACGTGTGTGCGTATGTATGTATGTGGGTCGCATAACTCAAAATCTATATGTCGTAGAAGCTTCTAGCTTGGTATGTAGGCTCTGAGGATGGTCTAGTTGTGCACCTCCTCTTGTGGTTGCATTTGAATGTTCCCAAGGGGGTGTTTTACCCCTTTTTTGGGGTAAATCAGTGTTAATTTCAATGCAGACTCAAGTGATATGAATTGGCGCGACCACTTGGCAATATGTCGCCAAGCTTTTGGTCGCCAAGTGTTTGACGCCAACTTGGCGACATATCGCCAAGTTGGCGAAAAAAATATTTTCTGAATTTGGGTTTAACTTGGCGCTATTGGCGATATTTTGCGAAAAATTCACTGAATGATATTAAAATCAGCAATGTTTAGAAAATTAACCATTGCAAAATATTTTTTTGCATTGTTTCGTGGCAGATTAGGGGAGTAAATATTTGAATTGTTACCTTGCTCACTCCATGCACTTTTTTTAACACTTAAGGCAACTAGTAAGAAATTTACACGTAAAAGGAAGTAGTGTGGGGTCCATACCAGATGTTTTAAATCAATTTTAATAACTACCACCCATTAAGTGTATTTTTTATTGGTTCTCCATTTAATTGTGTGCCATCAAGTATCAAATGATTAGGTATAATCCATTTAGAAATGACACAAAAAAATTATCTTTGTCAGAAGAAGGAGAAAATGGCGTGTCCCAGCTTCAAATTGCTAGAATTTTAAATGTGATTTAAAATTAAACTGAAATGTAAGAACAAAATAAATGACACTGCACTGCACAAAAGATGCTTCTGACACCATTTCTGCAGATTATTACGCAAATGAAAAAAAAAATTCCCCAAAAAACACTACTATTTATCCATGTCCCTAGATTTTCTATGTTTCGAATTGTCCACTCTGTTGTATGCCTTTTGGAAATAAAATAAACAATTGTATTCAATCTGATTTTTTTTTTTTTAAATATAGGTAGTATAATGCCGTGATTACTACATTGCTATATTGAATTATGTAGTCAACAACCAGGGTGAGCCTCATTCTTTTAACTTAAAGAGGACAGACAAATATTCGAAAAGCGTGATTTCAGTTGACTTTTAATGATGTTAGGGCAGGAATTTTCGAGAACTCTCCTTCGGAAACAAAAGTTTAACCCCCTTAGAGCGAAATATAGAACGATCCTAAATGTTTTTGACAAAAGACAGAGAGAGAAAAGGAGACGCCTCTTTTTTTATTGAGAGATATGTTTATTCAAGCTGAAACAGCAAATGAGTGAATAAAAAAAAATCTGGTATGGACCCCACACTAACACGCCCTTTTGTTGCCCATTTTGATTCTATCCATTGCGATAAACGAAGTTTTCTTAAAAATGTTGAGCAAGAAACAAAATGGTACACATAATAACGTCTTGAGGAATACGATTAAATAACATTAGCATGTGATGTTTTTTGTAAAGTAACTATCCAAACGACGAGCCACAAATGTCCTCTTTTCCATGCTAATGCGAATAATACAAGTCGCTTTCATAGAAGCTTAAACATGCATATTAATTTTCGATGACTTTGCGTTTCTTTTGCTGTGCACTTAGATTCAATTATGAATCATTTATGCTCCGTCGTATCTGCGCACGCGCCAAGTCCCTTCAGACTATCTCTAACTTCCTCGTTCGGTATATTTCAACCACAAAACCGGGTAAATTCCGTTTTTTGTTTCTCCAACTTGGTAATTCACGGAATAGCTCCGTTTTTTTAAGGAAAAGTTATGTCTTGAAACGAAAACGGAAATTTACTTTTAAAATCAGTAAAAATCTTCCCGAAAATTCAGGTTTTTTTTAACAGTGTATGTTGGTTGAATATAAAATATTTTTTTCGGATTTTCAAATTGCAACCTTGCACTAAAGAACAAAAATTCCAGTCATCACTGTGATTTTCAGGCTCTCTCCAAATCATGGGTGATCCAAAACGAAGTGCTTTCTTCTTCCCTTGAAACAATTGTCTCGGTTTTTCCAAACACGCAGAATGTACTGTACGGGGAACCCAAGATTTATCTTAGTCCCCTAGTTTAACACCAAATTATGCAAAATACACCTTCTTAACAAAATTGGAAATGTTCTTTTGTTGTTTCTTGACCGTTAAGGCCCACTAATATAACAGAAACAGTTAGGAGAGTATGGTGGCCAGAAAAGCATCTGTACACCTCGTAGAGCATGTTGGCTGATTCGAGCACTGTGAGGCCGGGCGTTATCCTGTTGAAAAATTGCATTTGGCAGACCCTGAAGGTAGGGGATTGCCACCAGCCGCAGTGCATTATCTACATGTCGTTGGGCCGTCATAGTGCCCCGAATACGAACTAGAGGTGATACGGAATTGTATGCAATAGCGCCCCAAACCATTATGCCACGTTGTCGCGCTGTGGGGCGTTCCACAGTTACTGCCGGATTCGATCTTTCTCCACGTCGACGCCACACACGTATGCGATGACTATCGCTGGACAAACAGAAGCGGGATTCATCTGAGAACACTACGGTTTGCCATTCTGCCGTCCACGTCGCTCTGGTCCGGCACCATTCCAAACGTTGGAATCTGTGCTGTGAGGTCAATGGCAGTCTTCTTAGCGGGCGCAGTGACTGCAGGCCACGTGCAACCAGTCGACGGGAAATGGTTCTGGTCGACACAGGAACATCCAGGGTACCTTGCACGTGCTGCAGAATCGACGTACAAGTGACTTGCGGGTCCGCCACAGCTTGTCGGTGAATCCGTCGATCCAAGCGGTCTGACGTCACTCTGGCTGCACCTGCACCCCTCAATGTGGCTACATTTCCTCTTTCCAACCATCTCCGACACAGCCGATGCACAGTGCTTGCATCCATGTGGGTATCAGCTGCAATTTGACGTATGGACCAACCTCCCCTTCTCAGTCCGATCACCATACCCCTTGTAAAGTCGTCTATATGCTGGAAGTGTCTTCGTTGAGGACGGCGTGGCAATTCCTCCTATCACACGTATCCTTCGAGACAAAAACCAAATTTCTCCGAAAATTAGTCTGGCAGAAAAACCAACATGAACATAGCCCACTTTTTAACTTCATTCTCTTATATCTTACTTCACGTGCGTCGGAGAGCTGCGCATTTCATATCATTTGCATAACTCAGTGACGTGCGTCTACGGTAAAATTTGCATGAATTTCTGACCACTCCTTCTTGGTGTTGCATTTTCAATGTCGAGCAGTGTATATATATTCAATTTTACTCATTTTTTTTTTAAATTTCGGTGGACATTGAATTGGTCTGTGTTTTCTTAGGATGACTGATTCAAAACTGACGCTCGTCGGGGGCCTGGCGCTCGGGCTTGCTGCCGGATTCAAGGCCGGCTGTTTTTACATCCAATGGAAAAAAGAGTAAGTATATTTTATTCAAGTCACCAGTTTTTTGAAGAACATTTGTAATAATACAATCTGTTTTTAGCAGCAATCACTTGGAATCTGGAAACGCCGAGGCAGGGAAGCCAATTTGCGGAAGATCCTTGCGCGAGGATTATTGAAATTCGGCTCTTTAGACCGCAGATATCTTTCTAGTTTTGTCAGTCTTTCTGTATAAGTTTGTTTGTTTGAAACTGACTCTGAATAAAAGATAAATTCACGTTCTTGACTAATATAAAAGTAAGAGATGGAGCGAAGTTTCAGCCGTTGAACCGAAAAATATTTAACGAAACTTTTTTACCAGTTGCCACATCTAGAGCCGCTATATAAACAGGCCGGAGCATCAACTTTAAGTTTGACCTTAAGTTTGACCACTTTGGATCCAATTCATAACTTTTACTTTCAATTTTTCATTGTTGCGGAGTAGGGTTACCAGAACAAGGTTTCGGACATTGCCAAACTTCGCCAAATTTACCTGCCGCTAATAATTGCTCACATTGAAAAATGACCAAAACGTGATAACTTGCCAGAAAAGACAACCACTCATCAACCGCCAGAAAAGACATAACACGAGCTGGATCCAAAGTGGTGAAACTTAATCTTGATGCGTCGGCTCGTCTATATAGGGGCCTTAGCCACATCTACTTGCGTTTCAAATTCGGACAATCCTAAATAATTGTCTTTCGCGCATGCGCAGTAAAAAATCGTTGCTTTAAGAGCTCATATTTCGTCAAATTATCAATGTTTTCATTTCAAATTCAAGTACTTTTTTCAGCAGTATACAAAATAACGCCAAGTAAACTGATTTCTACTCTTGCAGTTTATTCCCAGCTGTTTTCAACGTAGGACGATCGAAAAACGTTTTTATGATCTCCGATGTGTTGCTGGTCCCCCAAATGCGTGGGTGATTAAATTTTTACCCGAAAACGACAGCTGGAGCAGAACTTAATTGTACCTCATGTTATATGCTCTCGCAACGAGGTAGGAGTCTCCTAGAGCCAAGAAAGCCCAACCTCTGGTGTAGGTTTCGTCAGCAAGTTGTACTCTTGAAAAGGACATTGGCGGCTCTTCCAACATCAGACAGCTGACTCAGATTTGGAAATTCAATAAAGTCAAAACTAAGAGGAAATATTAGATACTGATTTAGCTTCAGAAAGAATTCCCGAGCCTCCCCCCTTCCCCTTCCTCTAAGTGTGACATTATCAGCAGACGGCCCCTAAATGAAAATGCTGTCACGACAAAATGTAGTTCTTGGAAATTGCCATAATTTTTCATGGTTCACAGAATACATTGGAAAATGTAAAGTTGGGTAATGAATAAGATTATTAAGAACAAGAATCTGAGAAACTGTCCCGCCTAGCATTATGAGGTGATTCGTGACAGCTCAGATTTTCCCCGACAATTTACCAAATGTTTATTATCTTATTCAAACACCAAATTAAGAATGTTTTGTTCTAAAGTTGAGTTGTTTAGTCTTTATGGATCCCCACAGGTGAAGGTGCGGCATTAAAAATTAAGCGGATTTTCAAGACATGGAAGTTGTTATGAGCCAAAACTCTTACCAGGAACTGTTGAACTCCAATTTTCTTTTTGTATATGGAATACAGAAGGTTCAAACTTTACAAAATGAATGTTAAATTTGTGGTAAATTGTAGCCGTAAGGTCAGTGAAGCCCCTCTAAACAAGGCATTTTTGACGTTTTTCGGAATTTTTGAGGTCCAATGACAGCCTCTACATTTCAGTTGCCACGGCAAAAGTAGTGTCGTTTGAAAGGCCAGAGTAAGCACTTTAAAATAATGTATAAACAACCGAGGAAAGTTCAACTTGCTTTTAGTTGCGTAAGGCCGAAATATGAAAAATGTCATATTTTACCGATATTCAAAAGGTCATAACTTCCTCTGCCAACAACATTTTGAAATATTTTTTTTTTGCTAATGTCAAACTCTATTCTTTGTCTTAACAGAACAGCTGAGTCCTTTGAGTCGAAATGCTTAAAATGTTTTTACAAAAATTGCACAGGCAAAAATACATTTTTTGTAAAAAAAAAATTAACTTTTCGCCTCAAAGGACTCAACTGTTCTGTTAAGACAAAGAATAGAGTATGACAATGGCAAAAAAAATATTTCAATATGTTGTTGGCAGAGGAAGTTATGACCTTTTGAATATCGGTAAAATATGGTATTTTTCATATTTCGGCCTTACGCAACTAAAAGCACGTTGGACTTTCCTCGGTTGTTTATACATTATTTTAAAGTGCTTACACAGGCCTTTCAAACGACACTACTTTTGCCGTGGCAACTGAAATGTAGAGGCTGTCATTGGACCTCAAAAATGCTCATAAACGTCAAAAATGCCTTGTTTTTGAGGGCCTTCACAGACCTTACGGCAACAACTTACCTCAAATTTAGCATTCAATTTGTAAAGTTTGAACCTTCTGTATTCCACATACAAAAAGAGAATTGGTGTTCAACAGTTCCTGGTAAGAGTTTTGGCTCACAGCAACTTCCATGTCTTAAAAATCCGCTTAATTTTTGATGCCGCACCTTCACCTTTGGGGATCCATAAAAACTAAACAGCTCAACTTTGGAACAAAACATTCTGGATTTGATCATTCAATAAGATGAACAATGCACTTGCCACCATCAGCTCATGCTGTTAATTATCTTTTTCCGCTTAAAAATGAAATTATCCTGATTGGTTGGCCCGTATTGTTAATGCCCACCAAAAGCTGACCCTCTCCCTCGCTATATCGTCGCCTCAGAACCGATTATGGCACAGGCCACAACTAGGCTTGGGATTGGAGCCTCATCTTCCTAAGGGGCCCCTAGTTTTCTAAAAACTGATGCACAGCATTAAAGAATTATGTATTTTTAAGAAAAAAATAACGATTCTTAAATTGAAAGATAAAAACAATCTCTTTTGACACTTTTTAATTAGTATTTCTCTTATTTAGTTCATTTTATGTAAGTAAAAAATATTTCTTCCTTGAGAGTAAGCTGTAAGACCCTTAAGCTAAAATGGATATAAAAATCTGGTGTGAACACAGCACTACTTCCTTTTACGTTTAAATTCTGCGTTAGATGCCTCAAGTGTCAAAACAGTGCCTCAGAGTGAGCAAGATAACAATTCAAACATTTACCCCTCCAGTTTGTCACGGATCAATGTAAGATAATGTTTTACAATGATTCATTTTCTAAATATCGCCCATTTTAACATGATTCAGTGAATTTTTCGCAAAATATCGCCAGTAGCACCAAATTCAAAAAAATCATTTTTTCGCCAAATTTGTCACCAACTTGGCGATATGCCGCCAAGCTGCCGGTAATCACTTGGCGACCAAAAGCTTGGCGATATATTGCCAAGTGGTCGCGCCAAATCATATCACTTAATCTGCATTGAGATTAACATTGATTTACCCCCAAAAAGGGGTAAAAGACCCCCTTGTCAACATTCGAATGCAACCACAAGCGGAGGTGCACAACTAGACCCCCTTAGAGCCTACATACCAAGCTAGAAGCTTCTTCGGCATACAGTTTTTGAATTATGCGGCATACATACGCACGTACATACGTACTTGTACATACAGACGTCACGAGAAAACGCGTCGTAATTAACTCGGGGATGGTCGAAAAGGATTTTTCGGCTGGTTATATGTTGGTAGTAACATATGCATGTGCTGACCGGTCGACAAAACTACTCAGCATTCATTCGGCGGTGAGCAAAATCAAAATTTAGACCGAAATTTGAGTGAAATTTTTTTCGTGATCACAAAAAGGAAGTAAACAAGAAGTTTTGGCAAGAACTAAACGCGCCTACTTTCCCGTACATCGACATCGGCATTGTAGCATCTGATCAATATTCTCTTGAATATCTGAAACTGAAAATTATGTCAAACATACCTTTATCTCCATATATTATTTCTCTAAGCCGAATCCTATACCCGGTCGAAACTCGCTCATTTCTTTATCGAATTGCAAGAAAATTTATGATTTTGAAGCTTATCCCGCGGGCTATTGACGAAAATTAGACCCACCCTCTAAAAAGTGTCGGTTCGTTTTTTATTCGAACTTCAATTTTTGGGCACAAAATTGACTCTATCTAGCGAAATAATTGTCGTATCGTCTCCATTTTGATTTCATTCGAAAGATTAAAAAAAATGCGTTCTTTAGAACGTTTCTCCGCTAGCGCCGCGTAACGAGAATCTCGAAAATCCACGTTTAAGCGACTTATAAGCGATTGAAGTTTTAAAAAGTTAAATTTTTTGCTCAACTGTCAAAATCGTTACATTGTTGTTCAAATCAATTTTAAATGCGACATTTCAAGCCAAGGCTTAGCTCGGTAAACCTTAATTGTAACTTTTATTGTTTCAAAATACTATGGTAGTTTTGCGATAACGTTTGTTTTTAGCCTACTTTCCCGTTAAAAATAAAAGAAAGACGAAAAAAGTATTAAAAGTAGCTTAATGCATCTAAAAAATATCGCCAAGTCCAAAAAATATCGCCAAGTTAAAAAATATCGCCAAGTCAAAAAAAAATATCGCCAAGTGAAAAAAAAATAAAGGTAAAATGAATATCGAAAAATTAAAAATTTGAAAGTAGGGTATTGAGATGGGGAATTTGTGTGTCGGTCGGTCGGTCGGTCGGTCGGTCGGTCTGTCTGTCCCCCCCTAATAACTTTTGAATGAACAGTCCGATTTGGACAAACTTTTTTTTGTTGGAAAGATCTCGGCGAGTACAGCTCATTCCCATATTTGATTTTTTGATTTGAACAATTTTTGGTTCAAATTTGAGCCGTTCAAACAACCGGTCCCGCGATACTAACTTTTTAATGAACAGTCCGATTTGAACAAACTTTTTTTTGTTGGAAAGAACTTTTCAAGGATACTTTATTCCCGTATTTACATTTCCGATTTGAACAATTTTTCGTTCAACATTAAACCGCTCAAGCAAGCTGTCACCCCTAATAACTTTTGAGTAAACAGTCCGAAAAAAATGACTGACTGTGCAGACGATTTTTTGTTTATTTATTCATTTGTTTTATTGAATTTATTATTATTATTATTATTATTTTTGGCAGACGATTTTTTTTGTAACAAAAATGTTTCATTCACGAGGGGCATTATTAATACTTTTTTTTATTTTAACAATGGAACGGATAAAAATAAAATTGGGCATT
>JAXGGA010013061.1:0-36525 GCA_038373865.1 Uloborus plumipes
AGTTGAGTCGATAAACGAAGAAAAGTATGCCTCAAATGATGATACAAACAATAATAAGAGGAAGTTTTTTCACGCATAGTTGCATAACTGTCAAGCTGAGAAAGCACGCTTAGGTATTGCATAACTTCTGCAAAAATACGACAAAAAAAAATTCAGTTTTGACATTAAATGCATTATAATTAATTGGATACTACACAAGGAAATCTTAAATGAACCAAAAATGAATTCTATACAAATATTTTGTTGGGATTTTAGTTCAAACGTCATGCTATTTTCATGTCTTGTATTTAGTGTTATTCTTTTCTGCCTACTTTCTCGTAAATGTAAAAAACGAAAAGCAAAAGGCATAACAAAAGGCTAGTATCGTAAAATTTCTGCTGAGCGAAAAATTCGAAAATAATTTTAATTAAACAAATGTTGAAAAATAACAATTTGAAAGCAGGGGTTTGACGTGAAGTCTGTCTGTTGGTCTGCCCTAAATAACTTTTGAGGAAGTAATTCAATTCGAACAAACTATCCCCCCCCCCCCGAAAAATCTCGGAAAGTACACCTGTTTTCCGTTTCTCATTTTTGGATTTGAACAATATTCGAGAAAATTTTGAACAGTTCGAGAAACCTTTAGAAAAATTTCCCTATAATCGCCAAGTTGACTGGGAAATTTCAGTCAAATTATAAATCACAAAAAAAAGCTGATTTTTTTTTTTTTCAGTTCAAAAGAACGTTAATGAAGCAGTTGTAAAAAGGGAAGAAAATCTATTTTTCTTTTTCCATTTGCTATTTTAAGGATATTTTTTGAACAATTCAAAATGCTTGAATTATTAAAGTTCAAGTGTGAAATTTAAGTTCTTTTTTGCTAAAACGCAACAGCAATAAAAGTTATTTTTCTTAACTGAAAAAAAATGAGAGAATAGCATATACTATTTGGACTATGTTCTTAGTTTTCTGTCTCGAGAAATATGAAGTGAGTTAATTATAAAAGGCCAATTGCAGTTCTCTTCGTCTAAATACTAACGCAAGTTGGTACATAGATTGAATGAAAGCGAAGTGAATTTAAAACACGAGAAAACTGCAACCGATTTCATTTTCATATCTTGATTATTGATAAGCAAAACGTTTCTTTTCACAATATTTACAATCAGTATGTATTCTTTGAGGGGAAAGGGTAACAGTTTAAGAGAAAAGCAAAATTTTTTTAGAAAAAAAATATTGAAGTATTATTTTTGGAAGTGCTGTAATATATTTGTAGAATTTGTTTCTACTTAAAAAAGACCTTTAATTACGTATTTTTAATACAAAATTATATTTTCCACCAACATAGTGGGAGGGTGAAGGATCATAATCCATCAAAACCTTCTAACTATTTTACCTATTTCTCTCTCTCTCTCTCTCTCTTTTTTTTGTTCCATTATTGCTATTCTCAAAAACAAACAAATACGTTTACTATAAAAAAATTGAAAAATAACATAAAAATGTAAGGCGTTAACATAAAGCTATTGCAGAAGATAAATTTTCAAATGAAGTTTGCAGGGAGGAAAAGCGGGATGTCATTTTTTATTCACATTCTGTCTAACATGGGAACACTAAGTTTTTGTTAGGAAAGTAGTCTCTGTAGAGAATAATTTGTAGCTCCATTTAAGCAAGTAAGAAAAGAGAATAATCAGAGTGAACAATCATCCAAAAATTTACCGTGAAACAAAGGAAGGCTGGAGTTTTAACCCATTTATGCTCAGTAGTCTAAAAACGGGACGCTTGTTAGTTACTGCATACAAAAACCTATAATGGGTATATCATTTTACTAAAGCTGTTTTTCACAAGTTAAATAGTTCTTCTTCTTGAGAAAACCAGTTAGAACCACTATTTGGACATCAGAGTTTAATTCTTGACAGCTATTATCAGACAAATCAGTCAAGCAACGATCCAGCATGGGTAGCCACAGAAAGTAAGTTTTTTTTGCGAACTTATTTTTCATAAAATTAAACTATTTTAAAATGATTTGCTTAAAATTGATCAGAGATTACTTTTGCACAGTAACATTACAAAAGGCAAGTCAAGTAATTTCGTATTTTGCTCATATATCTGCAAAATATCTCATAAACAGGACGTTAAATAACTTAATAAATATGGCAACGGTGATCTATTTTAAGCCTAATATGTATGTAAACCATTCCAAGTAAGTGTTTTAAACATATAAAAATTGAAAAAAAAAATTGTTAAAAAAACTTAGGCATAAATGGGTTAAACTTTCTAACATGATTTTCCCGAACACTGGAAATATTGACCTTTCTCCTTTCTCTCAAGCGTTCTTCAAATATCAGTAATATAGTGGCATACTAACGACAAAACCAGAAAACAAAAAAGCTGCAGCAACTGCAACTACAAAACTTTGAGCTTGAATTACTCGCAATTTCTGTTGTGGCACATAACCTTTTCATCCTTCTCCCAAGCCCTTCAATTGCTACTGCTCGCTGGTGTGAAAGAAGCTTCATAACTTTCTCTAGACAAATTTGCTCCCAATCTTTATGTATCTGCACTATAAAATTGAAAAGCAATCGCTATAAATCTAAAATGAAAGTGAAGCGTATAATTTAAACACCACAATGACGTTACTCTACGAGATGATTTCTTCATCGTATAAATTTTAAATAACTAATTTCGATGCATCAGATGCGTGAAGCCGTTTAACAACGAAGTTATCACTTTTCTACTTGACGATGCGATGATGGGTCCGGTTTAAGTGCTGTTTGATGATATGTGAATTCTAATCACCCAGTGATTGTTAACTTTTATTACTCTTTAACCTCTTGAGTCTATTTTTTGTTCATTCAATAAGCTATTCATTGGATTGAGTTATTATTTATTTATATTATTGTTTTTGGTCGCATTCGTAAAGTTTAGTAGAAAATACTAGATTTAAATTTTTTAATTTTAAATCTCCTACATTTTTGGAATCAGCGTATGCTTGACTTTTGGGTGGAGATGTTTTTAACGCCTTAATGTTTTTCACGCATTGACAGTCGAGAGTACGTCTCAAAAGTGTCTGCTATTATTCTTATTAGTTTGGTAATGAAAATTTGCCGAAACACTGTCTTACACTCCGTTTTCGTTTAATTTTTTAAAAAGTATTTCTTTTTTTTTTAAACTTTTGACAAAAAAAAAAAAAAAAAAACACACACACACATCTGAACGCTAAAACAATATACATGTTATGATTCCAGTATGTTTCTGCTTTTGGATGATACAGTTTTAAAAAAGTTAAATGTTAATTAATGCAAGAGTGGGTCAATTCTTCCTAATGCAATAAAACTTGCAAGGCTGACCTCAGTCTGCTGTCCAGGTTGACCTCTTGTCACGAACAGAATTAGTCCTAATCACGCCTATCAACCAAGTTTACCACTTATCTAAGGTGACCACCAAAGTACTGCACTCATCTATGAGTGCACCTCAAGTGGTCAACTTGCACATGTTTCTTTGTACAAATTCGTACTCTGCCAGTGTGCCAGTATAATTTCATCGTAATTACTAATAAACTGTCGTAAAACAACTTTTACATTAGGTAGAAAATTGTTTAAGTCACTCCTTGTTGCGATATACATATGGTGCAGATTTTTCCTTGCACAAATTTAACTGCTTTGAAACATTTAGAGCACTTGAAAACTTTGCACTCGCCCCAGCTTATTAAAGAAGATAGTCCAGTCATTTTTGCCTCTTTTATAATGGTTGCATTTTTGTCGGAGGTTACTAAAAAGCGTGCGATTGGAGCAATCCAATTACCAACTCCCTTTTTAGAACTGCCGCAGAAATAAAAATTGCCCTGACTTGTGTGAGTATTCGCAAATTGTGCACGTTTTCTGGCAAGGTAAGACATAAAGAACCCCATTTATGGTCCCCGCTTCATAAAAATATCATACCAAGCCCCACCATTGCTCAATGCTGGCTGTGCCCTAGGTGTAACACGAATTAATTAGAAGCTGGCTTTTGTTATAATAAAGATGCAATTCGTTTTTCTTTCCGTAAGATTAAAAAAGGAGGGGGGGGGGGTGCTCGAAGACACTCGTTTGAAGGGAACTCTTTTGCCGATCCATCTCTACGTCATTATAAACCGTCACGTGTTTCCTGCCTTTGGGGGTTTTGTGTTCCCACAAAAGATTGAGGCTCGTAAAATTTTGCCGGGTGCCACTGAAAAGTTTTTATGAGATCATATTTGGCAACGCTCCTCTCGGCGTACCATGGGCCACCGCGCTTTTTCTTCTTGCCATTATTATTATCGTTATTTTGCACTGTGTTTATTATTGCATGTCCTGTAACAGCTGCGACTTTAATACTTTTGCGCTGCGTATTGTGGAAGATGAGAATCTAAAACACTGGGAGGCAGGAAAAAAAGTTTTAATGAAAAGGATCTGAATTGATGCTTTGTTTTAGCGGTGAGGTGCGTTGTTCGGTTTGCCCGCTTTCGTTTATTTTGTTTTTTACCACCGTGTAATGAGTTAAGACCTTCTTTGTAGCGAGCGGCAATAAATTCTGCTAGTGGGCGAAGCCTTGCTTGTCTCGGAAAGGAAATTTTTCTTTTCTGAAATGTACCATAAAATTTTACCTAGAAATATCCTCACCATCCTGTATGCGTTTTCGAAGGCAGCAGCTCTGATGTGTGTTTCTAAAACTTTTCCATTCTCTTTCATAACTTGAGTCTCACTTCAACCTCTTTCTTTAAAGTTTCGTTTTAAGATTTAATTAAGATGAAAGGCTGGTATAAAACAGCAAAAGGACTGAGGAATAAAAGAAAAACCTGGATAAAAAAATGCAATTAAAATTTCTGTATACCTATTGATAAACTTGAACGAGACTTACGGAACGATCTGACCATGGGCTGTGTTATAAATGCATCAGGACCACGTCAGGCAGACTTACAGAAATAAAGATGATATCGATGAAACACAAACAAATGCTTTTCTTAGAAATTATTCAACACATTCCAGAAGATTTAGGTATACTGGAAAACCCCTAACCGGTATATAACATAACATATTTTACCCATAAGACATGGCCATAAAATAATTAAATATCAAACGCGTACATAACACTGCTGCTTCAGATAAAAATGAAGAAACTTGATGTTTGAATTTGTGAGCCAATATTATTAAAGTATGCTTCCAGTATAGATTTAAAAGATTGTTCTTTGATGTTCTGGATCCTTATGTCCAGATATTTCAGACTGTACCAGGCCCGTAATTGGGGGAAGTCAGAAGCGGTAACAGCACCCTTGGTTTTCAGAAATTAACGTATTATAAATGGGTGTGTTTTTTTCTTGCTTTTTGACAGAATTTGTACTGCATTTATCACCTCCTCCCTCCCCCTTCCCGAAAAAAAAGGTGAAATGTTAGGTCTGGACGCAGTACGATACTGTTAAAAATGTCAGAAAAGGTTAAAATAAATATCTAAATATCAACATAAAACTGAGTACTTGCAGAAAGTTTTGCATCAAGTTAGGTACCAGGAAATAATAGGTAGTGGCGCATCCAGGTCTTTTACCTGTAAGGGGCTAAAAGTTTTGAAAGAAACTCGGATACATTCCTTTGGATATATTTTAAAGTTGAAGGCCAAAAAATACATGTTAAAGCTATGACTGGTGATTTTACGCGACTAGAGTTTGAGAATTCTCCTCGGAAAGTTTTCGACACTGAGCCTCTAAAATGAAATTTTAAATTATCTTTGGTTATCTAGAAATAGAGGAGGAGATAATCACAAGTTGTCCTTATTAAAATAGATTTGAAAACTATTTTGGGAGATGTTGGACAAAGGAGAGGGTGCGGAAATTCCCTAAACCCTACTGGAAACACTTTGAAAGTAAAGACCCCAAAATTCCTTTTAAGCTATTTTGAGGGAGTAAGAGGGAAAGTGGTTTTTTTTCAGAAATTATCTTGAAAACTAACTTGAAATTATCGTTGGTAAAATTAGGAAGGAAGTTGGGGATTCTATGCTCTCTCCCGGAAAATTTCCAATATTAAAGAGAAAAAAAAAAGGCAGTTTTAGTTTATCTTTATCTGTCAAAGAATTCATCTTTTGGGAGGGGCTTCAACCTCTTAGCTCTCCCCGTATGCGAGCCACTGACGTAGGACCAATTTACTCTTTCCAGTCTCTTTGAACCGAAAAATTATGCAGTGGCATAGGATCTTACAGTAGGAAACATGAATGCTAATTTGTGAGCCCTTTTCCTGTATTTCACGGAGTTCATACAGAAATGACGACTATTCGTACACATAATGAAAAAAAAATATTTTGCACAGCATCATGATTTTTCTTCCTACTCTGATAGAGATAAATATATCTCGAGAGTTTATGGGCTGTAGGGTTTGACCCGTGCCTCTGGTTACGTGGGACTTAATTTGCGTGGGAACTAACTGGAGTACAGCCACCCGCGTTTTTCAAATTTAGGTGATTCAAATTTCAAAATTAGGCTCCCTTTTCAGCTTCTGTCCACCGCCCTCCCCACCCAGCACGGCCCTGCGACTGAGCGATTTTTATAAAAATGTTCACTCGCCGACTGGAAAAAAAAAAGAAAGAAAAGGGTGAACGGGAGCCGCAAAGAAGGGCGAACCGGGATATGTCCCGGTGGGCCAGCTCGGGTCTGGTGGTACGCAAATTGCTCGCCGGTGATACGTGAAAAATAATCAACAATGGTGGTTGTAAAAAAATTAATTGAAAAATATCATAGACACGTCTTTTTTCCTACAGTTGATAATAATAATAATGTACCGTACAAGTAGCGGCGTACGCAAACAAATCATTTGAGGGGGGGGGTGAGCCGAGACTCTTTGAGAGGAGGGAGAGGGGCACGTCATAAAATGTAGCTAATAAAAGTAAATGTTTCGAATGTCTGATATCATAGGTAATTCAGATGACAAAAATACATCGCCAACGAATATTTTTGTCATCACTATAATTATTGTTGAGAAGTAAAGTGTTTTGATGAAAATAGAAATTGATAAAATGGAAATTTGAAAAATTTTCTTTGTTGAAGAAGGTGTTCTTGAAACAAGTGCATGCAATATTTTTGCAAATTTGAGCTTATATATAGCATTAATTTTGCCATTTATTTTACTATATTTCTAATATTGGATCTCAATCACACATTTGTTGATAATTATTCAACAGAATTAGATGAATGGACAAGCCTTAATCAGCGTTTCTGAAACATATTTGGAATAAATGTCAACAAAATTGAATTATAAGATAGCCATAGACGTTACATGCAATAATATGGAGAGATAAAAAAAAGAAAGAAGAAGAAGACGAAGGAATTTACTTTTTTCCCCTTTCTTTTAATTGTGCCTCATACTTAATTTCTTTTCAAAAAAAAAAAAAAAATCTCATGTCTTGATTTCACCAAGAAAGGAAAAACAAATAAACGATTTCAGCTTAAAATTTAAAAATTTGCTTGAAAAAATTCGGAGGGGGCTGAAGCCCTATCAGCCCATCCCCTGAGCACGCCACTGCGTAACAAGTTCTAATAACAGTCGATAAGCGAAAATAAGGCAATCGACATCGTTTTCGTTTGTGTGTTGTGAATGCACTTTTAAATTTAGAATTTAACCATCAGAAAGTTTCCAAATATTATGTTCTTGGAAACTCAAGTATATAAAGATCTCCTTAAGTTTATCCTATAAAAATATTTGATTATGATATGAGAATAAGTTAAATATTTTTTTAAATAATTTATGCCTTCATTAAAACTATCTTTAGTGAATGAAGTATACGACGTATGCACTAGAGATGAGTTCGGGCTCACTTTTGAAGGCCCGAGTCCGCCCGAGCCTGAGAATTTTTAATCCGAGCCCGCCCGAGCCCGAGTGATATTGTTTTGTTTTGAGCCCGACCCGGCCCGAGTCCGAGTGTATCAAACATCAATATATATTTTTAATTTCCACTTGGGATTCACTGCCATATGGTATATCGTAATAGCAATCGCAAATATATTATAAGTGGGTGCTATCTTTTTGAATTATTATTATTATTTTTATTTTTCATGTGCAGCAATTATCAATTGAAACATTTTTAAATATTTCAAAAAAAAGTTTTTCACATCACAGAAAGCAAAAAAGCACAAAAAAGAAACATTAAAATTGCCACGCGATATCTTTGTTCCATATTTTAAGTAACATGCATTTACCCAAAAAAATGAAATAGAATGAAAATTCCATTTGTATTTTTTTTAAAAAAAAGTCCTATTAAAAGTCCTATTATTTATAGAACTTAGCATCCACTTTCTACTGACCATTTACACCCCAGCCCATCAGATCGCTTGCTTTCCGATGTGCGGAAGCTAAGAAACGATGTATGGGAGTGGGAGATAAGGTGATAGATGTCATTTCTCTGAAACTCTTCCTGAACAAAGCAATTCTGCCATTAAGAAAAACTGTTCTGGCGCTCTTTAAGTACCCCAATATTTTATTCCGTGAACGTTGTATTTGTTTAAAAACTGACTATCTTAATATGAGATCGAGCCCGAGCCCGCCCGAGCCCGAAAGCTGCTTGAAGTTTTTGGGCCCGAGTCCGTCTCGGACTTGGGCTCGGGCTTCCGGGCTCGGGCCGAGCCCGTCTCATCTCTAGTATGCACCAGTAAATTTACAACCATCCCATAACGTTTAGGCGTGTTTCAATGAAATTTGTACCGTTATATGCTGTACAGTACAGTGTTAAGTATTATTACGAATTTCATTTATTGCATTTGTTACAAATTGTAGCAATTGATGCAGGCTGTTGCTCAGATTTTTTTGCGAATCATCCTGGCTCGTGGACCCCTATTTGTATCTCGTGGACCCCCAAATTTTTCTTTTGTTTATATGGACCCCTTGTAAACTACGGGAGACCCCTGTGGGTGTCTCCCTGAACCACTTTGAGAGCCTATGGTTTAAATTAAGTATTAAAATCCTGTGTGCTGTTTTCTCCTATTCGAAGTATAAAAACAATTGCTGAACTCGAAAAAGAAAAATCAACTACGAATTTAGTTATCAATTTATATTGAATTTCTGCAAAACTATTCATCGGCTAGCTTTTAAACAATATAAACATTTTAGATCACACATATTTTCAAATATCTTGAGAAGCCATTAGAATATAAATGACAAGCCAAAAAAATATTAAACTGAAAAATAAAAATATTGTAACGGAAAATAAGAGCCAATATTTTGAAAAGTGCCAATTTGAAGTTGAAAATTCCTGATTAAAAAATTTTTTTGCAGAAAAAATTAATATTGGATTCTAAGTCTATATTTGGTCTAAATACAAGAAAATAAAAGGGGGGAGGTCAAGGAAGTTATTTACCCCCTCATATTACTCACTTTTAAGATGTCACAGATCTGATGAGTGTTACAGATCTGATGTTAATATGAGCTACATATCTGAGTTTATGTTTTCAGTCTTCACTCTAAAAATGATATCCTTTCCTTGCATTTTTAACATAGAATTAAGATAATTATATTTAAATATATATATTAGCTAAAAAATCAAATTTCATTATAAAAAAGCATTTCTTGGAAATAAAAATGAGCGATAAGGTTTTTAGATAAAATAAATTATGAGATTACCAAATCCAAGCTAATAAAACATTTGTTTTGTTTTGAAACAACACACACTTTTTCAACGCACAACTCTGCTGCTTGCTTTTCTTTAATTAGTTGCAGGAAATTTGATTTCTTGAACAGAAATTCGAATTTAGCATGCCAGATATTATCTAGTTATTTAGCGAAGTTATGAGAAATTGAAGCACCAAAAAAATAAAGGAAATAATAATAATTAACTTAATTTCTGCAGTGTCAATTTTTTTCTTATATTACTGACATTTATTGTCCGGTCATACAAACCACAAATAAGGTCATTGCACTAAAACTCATTGCTTTTCATTTTTTAAGAACAAAAATATTCAATTATATGGCTAAAACCTGTGATTTTTGCTTTTTAATAATACTGAAACGTGAGAGTTCGGTAACATATTCGTTGTTTTTCAATGTTACTGCTCTGACTGTTACCGAAATGACAAACCGACAAAGCTTTTTTTTTTTATTATTTCCGAGTCAATCGCGCTGAACCAAAATCAAACAAGTGGTTTTTTCACTTGTAATAAAGGACTTTACTTATATAGAAAATAACTTTTAAAATAATAAAAACTTAAGCATTTTAGCGCGTGTTACCAATCTGATGACTTAAATTTTATAAAATCACTTTAAAAAATTTTACCTGCAATTTTAGATGCAGAAATGCAAATTTTTAATTAAAATGCGATAAAACATCACACCAGGTACTCAGTATCACGTGGTATCGGCGCAGGAAATGATTTTGGGAGTTTAAATATAGATCGCAAATTATTGTTACCGCTCTGACGGCTGAACTGATGAACACGCTTATTTCGCATCGGCTAGAAAATCAGAAATCGATTAAGACAAAATGAAGTAAAATATTAACGAAGAGGTAAAAATAGAATCGTTTTTTGTGCAAGTGCGTTTTTTTGGGAAGTTAGAAAGTGCGCATGACCTGTTTGCATGCTATAAGCTTTGCTACTAGGGAACCATTACCGATCTGATTTTTGATATATATAAAAAAAATATTTTCTGAAGAAAAAACAATTTTTTCATGATGTTATTAGATGAAATGAAAGCAAAACCTCATCTTCTTTCTGGGGAAAATTGTTTTTTTTAACTAGTTATTGAAATACTAGTGAAAATTGACTTGGGACTCAAATTGGCACTTTCTAAATATTAGTTCATAACCCGTGAGTGAAATGCAAGTGTAAGAAAAGTGTGATTTTTCGATGGTTCGACTTTTGACAGATATTTAGGCTTTAAGCATCACTTTTTTTTAAATGTTTTTATTCATATTTTATCTCTGTCAGTCAAAAAAAAAAAAGAAAGAAAGAAAGAAAGAAACATGTAATCGTCGTTTATCAATAATTAATTTTATTTGATCTTTATGTATGACTGTTAAAATACGTGTTATCATTGGGTGATTCTCAAAAATCCTAACACTATCATGCCTCCGAAGCACTGGCGCAGCGAGGGGGGGGTTTTGGGTGTTAAAACACCCCCCAGAAGGTATGATTTTTTTTTCTTTTGTAGTTGAACCAAAAAAAAAAAAAGAAAGAAATAAAGGACAGATGACGATTGTTCAAGGACGGCCGATTATTTTTCGTTTAGCCAATAGCCCTGTTCAAGCAATTAGGCATTGCATTGGTGTTATTGAGAGGGCACAAAAATTTTGTAACACTCCGAAGCGCCAAACAGTGTTAACAACTGAGATTGCAACGGCATCTGAAGAAACGAAAAAAAAAAAAAAAGAAAAATTAAAGAGAATCTGCCCCACTCAATGGGTTGAGCGCCACTGCGCAGTGACAACTTTCATCCTTGGAGGAAATACAAAAGTAGGCTGACACAAAAGCAGCTTCCGAAGCCTACCATCTTCAGAGTGCTATAGTAAAGTGCGACTTCTTGGTGAGCCTTTTTGTGGTTGATCACGTATTTTCGTTGACTATGCCATTGAGTATATATTTGCAGACACAAAATCTGGACCTTATAACTGCAGTAAAATCTGCTATGATTGTGAAATCAAAGCTGGATGAAATAAGAAGTAACGCAGAGCAAACATTTTCTCATTTTTCCAAAAAAATAAGTGAGCTTTGTGCTGAATTAGATGTCACCATTTCAAAGGAAAAGATGGCATGGCGGCAGGCAAAGAGAGATAATGTCCCAGCCGATACGGTTGAAGAATATTCCCGACGATCTTTGTTCATTCCTTTCCTAAAAAATACTATTCAAACACTATAAGAAAAATTTGAAGCTCATGAAAAAATCTTAACACCCTTCCAAATTTTGTTAAAGGAGAATATAGATAAGAGCGAGGAAGACATTTCTGGTGTTATGAAACTAGCGGAATTTCATAAGCTTGACTCTCCAAATTCGCTATTCTCAAAGGTGCTGAAATATATCTTTGCAAGAAATGGTGACATGAAGAAAAACACCAAATAAACTTGAAGAAACCCTCCGAAGGATAACGCAAAAATTATTTGACCCAGAAAGTTTTTTATTTTTTTATTTGTTGCAAATACTTTTTCCGACGTTATCCCATTTCAAACTAAAACAATTCTTCATTAATTTTTTTCTACAAAAATTTTTGAATAACCCAAAACTCACTCTTTTTGCGTGTTCCAGCCTATTTCTCAAAGGTGCTTAAATTATTTTAAAATTTTACATGAATATTTCACAAATTTAATTTATATTACTGAGTTGTTCACATTTAAGAGTGTAAGATGGTATTGTTTTAGCTCATTTTACTGATTAAATAAACAAGGTACATCATTTTAAAATTTGTTCCAAGGTTTGCATGTCCGTATCCTGGCCTAGAAATAAGTAAGAGCCAAAAAGAAGGAATTTTGAATCTGCAGTACTACTGAAGCATTGTTTATTCTCATTACTTCTTTGGATTCCCAGAGTATTTTGTTGATATGATTTGCCTGATGTTCTCATTACGATTTTAAAGTTCAAAATTGAGGTGTGTAACATTTTTGGTGTCATTATCCTGGGCACCATTTCTGTTTTAAATAAAATAAAAATAATAATTCTGCTTGTACTGTGTAATTGAGTTAAGAGGTTAGAAGAGAAAAATAACATCCTTTACATTAAATTCATATCTGGGCCTAGCCAGCAAGTTTTAAATGATGAAAATGTGAGTATCTTGGCATGAAATATTTTAGTATCTTAGTGCAAAAAAATATATATCTAAAAGTATAAATAAATAAATAAATAAATAAATAGATAAATGAAAAAAAAAATGGCCGCTATCCTGGTATCATTTTTAAAGCACTTTTAATACATCCAGTAGAATAGAGGGATTTATTTCCAAAACATTAGTTTAAAAACAAAGATTATGATGAAAAAAAAAAGCTAAACTTGGCAGACAATAAATAATAAAATGCAGCAGACGAACAATTATGTTATTTTTAGTTATTTATTTGTTGTTGTTCAGACGAATCTTTCAAAAAGAGATTTGTCGGTTTTACAATTTTTAACTTTAACGTTGCTTGAATAGGGGAGCGAAGTTACTTTAAATTTCTGACAGAGAAAAATTTAGAGAACAGTTTTCTGAATTAAACAAATTTGATCCGAGAAATAAGTACACTTTTTTAAAATTACTGTAAAACTAGTTCACACAGATAATGAGGAGGTATTTTTTTTGTATTAATATAACCACAGTGTATTTGACAACCTAAAGGAAAATTAAACTGTAGAAGCGAAACATATATATATATATATATATATATATATATATATATATATATATATATATATGTATATATATATATTATTAAATATTTGCTTGTTATTCAGAGTGAACAATACGGACCAACTTATATAAAGGGACTGAGTTTCAAAGAGATGCCTCCGAATTTTAAGGGTGTCCGTTAAGGGAGGTTTAAAATAAATTTTGTTTAGACAAGCAAAAACATACTTTTTGATTTAGGTAATTTCTTTATTATTGTTGAAAAATTTTTGATAGCAACAAATCATTTTGTTACTCTTCTAGTGCTTCTTGTCATAAATTTGACCGTTTTGAGGGTGTAACATACTTAAAGTGAGTTTACTCTGTTTTTTTCTTAATAAGTTTCCAACAAAGAGTAAGTATAATTTTTCTTAGAATTTTTTACGCATTTTTAATTTTATAGAATTTGTGGTTGGAAAATGTCAAGTTTTTGTAGAATCACCCTATTACTATTAATAGGAGTAATTATTACTTTTTTTCATTATTTAGTCATTGTTTTGGGATTTGAAGTATTTGTACAGATACGATATCAAAGATTTCGCTCCATAGGGGCGAAGTAACTTACTGCTTATAATGTCATTCTTTAGAATAGTTATTCGATTTTTCACACATAGAAATGTGTTAAAATAGTAAAAATATTCCTAGGAATAATTAAAACTCCCGAAAAGATTGAGCCACAAAGATAAATATAACTTAATTTTTCGAAAAAGAAAAAGTAGGTACAGGAAAAAGTTAATGTTTCAAGTCTTCTTCCTAAAAAACATCTGGCTAAAGTTAAAAGGATATTTTCAATATTAAAAATGATCTTAATTGATAAAAAAATGTGTGAGTTATGGTAACGAAAGTGACAATGTACATGCCATTTTCTGAATGAATATTTAAAAAATATATATTTATCGCCTCCTTAACGAACTGAAAAAAGAACGACGGTTATTTTACGCTTAATTGTGACAATTTGTCTTCTCTTTAATAAACAATTTCGGCATTTTACACACCTTGGCATCTCGGATGCAAGCCAAATTTTCACGTTTTTACGTCAGAGAAAGTTTTTTAGCGACCGGACGGAATTGAAATCCAAATGTTTCTCTCATAATACTCACCTGACATTACACCATCTGATTTCCTTTTACTGTGATCTATATATGGAAAAATAAAACCTGAAAATTTGGCTTGTAAACAAGATGCCGCTTCAAGATATTTTGCTCCAAAAATCAATTTTTAAAAATCTCTCCGGGATTTAAAATTTACTTCCAGATGGCAAAAGGGCCTTGATAACTAGGATAAAAACATTGTTGATTTAAAATGAAAACTTTAAACAATTGGTTTGTTTGAAGAAAAAAAAAAAAAAAAAACGACATTTCTTCCCATTTTTTCTATGCGGGTGGAGTAGGGGAGGGGATGATGCACTGATTTAGTTTCAAAAATTACTTAATATTCAGTAAGTTTAAGGAATACGTAAACATCAGAATTAAAAAAAAAATAATTAAATGGTCAATTAAAAGGAAATCCTTATGACTTTTTTTTTTCAATATAAATGTGTGTCTTTTTTTTAGTTAACGCTCAATATGCTGCGAAAGGCTTCTTTTTTTTCCCCATACACGATCTTAAATTTAAAATATGATAATTTTGAAGAATTATGATGTAAACAAAAATTAAATGCAAATAATATTTTCTCAAAAGATAAAAGAATAAATAAAATAAAAAAGGGAAACAAAATTTGTTTTTATTCAAATATATTATAATACTTCAATCGAGGCTGTCTCAACCCACTAATTTTTTGCTCCCACGATAATTTAATTTTAAAAATAAATTTCGTTTCATTTATCTTTCTTCAGCTCTATATTATTTATTCAATTTGGTTTTAGAGCCGACTGCTTCAACTTATTAAACACCAAGCAGCAACATTAATTGATATACAGATGTATTTTTTTTTTCCTTTCCTTTTTCCTCGTTCCTGAGAACATTATACACACAGTTTTGAGAAGAAATGCACTGTCCGCTCATCTGCAGTTGCACAGGATTGGTCTCGCGGGGCGTTTATGAGCGCGTTGCATTGTTTACAACTCGCGTTTGACGACAACGCGGGGCGATGAGTGGAAGAGAAGGCTGGTGTTTGTAAACTACTTCCCCCTCACAAGGAGTTTTTCTCTCTCTCTCTTCGCAGGGACAAGTGAGCGGAGCACGTGACAGCAGGTGAAGTCGGTCCCCCTTGTTTACAGAGGGCCATCCATCTCCGGCGAGTGACTCCGCCCCGGACGACCTTCGAGAGCCGCGACCTGTAACAGCCGATCGACCCTCCCCGGCCAATGGCGTGCTGCTACGTCACGCGAGGGCGGGGCCAATCCAGCCATCCGCCGATCTCCTCTCTCCCGCTCACAACACGCGGCGACGCTCGCCGAGCTGAGATGTTGTTCTCCTCCTGCGACCGATGGCAAGCTCGAGCAGCCCGTACCACCTCTCGTCTGCCGGCCTGGTGAGCGCGCTCGGCCAGCCAGACAGCCCCGGTGGCGGAATGCAAGTCGCGACCTCGCAGTCGATCGCCGCCTACGCCCGGGACGCCCCGGAGATGAAGTACATGCCGCCCCAGCACCACCAGAGCCACAATGGGCACCACGCGGCCCTGGCGCCCCAGCACCACTGGGTCAGCCTGCCGCCGCACAACGACGCGTGGTCGGCCGCCATGCCGCCGCCCGGACTCCACTCGTCCGGCCAGGACGTGAAGCCGCCGGACCTGCACGCCGTGCATCACCGTCCGCCGCAGCACATGGCGGCCTCGCACCCCTGGCACCACTCACCGCTCGCCTCCTCGCCGCACATGGCGGGCATGGGCGGCGGCGGTGGCGCCTCCCAACACCACCTGCAGCACCATTACGGCATGAACGGCATGCTGGGGGCGCAGCAGCTGCACCCGGCCATGCGCGAGATGCCGCAGCACCCGGAACACCACCACCATCACCACCACGAGGAGCCGCACCCCATGGACCATCACCACCACCACCGGCACCCCGACGACTGCGGGCCCCTCGGCGGGGGAGGGCCCCTGGGCGGCGGGCTGCCGGGAGAGGAGGCCCCCTCCTCCGACGACCTGGAGCAGTTCGCGAAGCAGTTCAAACAGCGGCGCATCAAGCTGGGCTTCACACAGGCCGACGTGGGGCTGGCCCTGGGCACGCTGTACGGCAACGTGTTCAGCCAGACCACCATCTGCCGGTTCGAGGCGCTGCAGCTGAGCTTCAAGAACATGTGCAAGCTGAAGCCGCTGCTGGCCAAGTGGCTCGAGGAGGCGGACTCGACGACAGGCTCGCCGACCTCCATCGACAAGATCGCGGCGCAGGGGCGCAAGCGAAAGAAGCGCACCAGCATCGAGGTGTCGGTGAAGGGCGCCCTCGAGAACCACTTCCACAAGCAGCCGAAGCCCGCGGCCCAGGAGATCGCGAGCCTCGCGGACAGCCTGCAGCTGGAGAAGGAAGTGGTGCGCGTGTGGTTCTGCAACCGGAGGCAGAAGGAGAAGCGCATGACGCCGCCCATGGGCAACAGCATGGGGGGCCCGATGGGCGGCGGCGACGGTGGACTCATGATGGGGGGCAGCCCCCTGCACGCGCACAGTCCCAGCAACCTCATGCAGTCGCCCCCTCCGCCCCCGCACTCCATGGCCGCGGCCCACTGACCCGCGGCCGGGGCCGCGGACTCCGTCCATCCCTACGACGACGAAACCCCGCCCGACCGCGAGCCCCTGCCGCACACGCAGTTCTTCTTCTCGCTGCTGGGGCGCCCCCACGGACAGCAGGTGCCCTACAAGTGAACCAATCTCTCACCACCACCACACACAAGGACCGCTCGACCTCCTCTCTGGTAGGGGAGGGGAAACGGAGAAAGTGCGACTCACCACAAAACTCACACGAGTTGTTTCTTTTTTTGTGTGCCAATCTGCGGTCCTCCTCTAATAATGAATTGAAAGGAGAAGGGTCACACAGAGACCCCAATCTCCCCTGTTATCAGTGTGTGGCATCAGATCCAGATTTCCAGCATCCAAGTGCAAAGGTAAGCTTCTCTTAATTATATTTTCATGTATGGAAATGTCGAGTATGTTTTGTTTACTATTGCTTTTGGTGCTAATTGTGACTTACTTATTGTTCCCATCAATTCCAGTTATTTCCTATTTTGTTGCTGCCAAAAAATATAATGCTTCGTACCAGTTACTAAATCGTGCTTGCCTTGTATCATGTTTAGTTCAGCACAAATTTGAAGTTCTTCGTTTGGGGGCATTTCTTGTGAAATGTTTTGTGTGTCATCGTTATGCCGATGAAAATTGCTCGGTCAAATTTACTCTTGCAAAACAGCATTCTGCTTCCAGAAAATCTAATGCAACTTTCACAAATTGAACCAGTAAGTGAGTTTTAAACTGCTGTTAAGATCAATAGGACACTTTTCCCCCTCATTCAGTTACTAATGACCCATTTTTAACAATTGCAGAAATGTTTGCTAGGTTCCTTATGTTATTACTCTGAAATGAATAATGCTTGAACCGTATGCAAATGAAATGTCACTTTCTTCGATTATAAGTTCCTTTCTTACTAATCCTGATTTCATTTATAGATGATTCTCTGATTTTTCTTTGAGGATGATTGTTGATTTGTTTTATTCCTGAAAGTTGCATAAAACTCAGTTTGCATTTTAACTTTGATGATTATCTTTATGATGCAGAACATTGCTTTATTTTTAGCAGAAATGTGCGCCTTATAGTCTTCAGAACTTATTTTCAAATGTAAATAACCTAATTTCTGTCTCATAATATTGCCCCATAAATTTGAATTGTATTGAAAACAAGTACAGCAGACTTAGTTCCTACGAAAATTAAGCCGAAATACAGAAGAGTGCACAGTGCCTAAGTATAGGAATAAATTACCTCATTACTTTTGCTTACAATTATTTTAAACTTGGTTAGTACGTCTGTATTTAATTTATCAATTTCATTGAACATTTTAAACAAACAGCCACACGATATATTGTGTATATTGTGATTCAAATGAATTTCGTAGATGTATAGATTGATATGATTTTCTCTTATTGTGTTATTAAATAACTATTGGATCTGTAAAATATACAATTGGCTTTTTTAGATGTTTCATTGCATTAATTAAATAGAAGAAAATAATGATTATATGTTTAGGCAAAAGTTATTAAGAAAAGTAATAGTTAATCAATTTTAATCAAGGTCTAGAAATGTTTCAAGGGAAAGGCGATTGATTTTATTATGTTTGATTTACCGCACATTTTGGTGAACAAATATCGACCTCATATGCGTTTTGAATTTAATTTGTGAAACGTATCCCGAAGAGAGCCTTAAAAATCCCTTCTGCTAGCATCAAAGATAGTCTAAAAATGTTCTTTTGAACTTCAATGTTGAAAATTTACCAGTGGTGAGTCCCTCAAGGGGAGGGCGATCGCTCTCAACTCCCCTCCCTTGTATCCGCCCCTGATTTGTTTGTGAAACTATCGACCTTTTCGGTCATGTTTTGCACAAATGTCGGATTCGAATATAACCCATTTGAAAAAACCATCAGTGCATCATTTATTTTTAAGCAACACTTATTTATACACAGTTCAATGGAACAAGACTGCTCCAGTCTTGGTATACAGTATGTTTATTTTATATTTATAAGTGCTGGATTTTTTTTTATAAATTTACTAATGCCATTATATACAAAGAGTAACCTTGCCCAAATAACGATGCGTTTCTATTTGCAAAACGTTTCAGAGTCTGAATTTCCTATAAATCACGAATGGTTTGATTTAGTTTTGATGTTTTCTATTCTATGCATGTACTGAAATGGGCATGTACTGAGTTTTGGCTATCAAGTACTTCCTTACGTTTCACAGTTTATGCCTAAGCTAGACGATATTTCAAGCTCGTTAATGAAGTCAATTGCAACTGTTATTTGTTAATTTTGATATTGTTTACAGAATTATACTTAATTGTTATTATTAGTCATAGTCAGTTACAAATTTTGTCGATAAATGCGATTTAATCATTTGAATTTAAAACCATCATTTAAATTTATCATCATTTGAATTAATATCATGAAATTAAAATGACGGTTATGAATGAAACTTCAATCATGATTGCATTTTATTTATTCATTTACTTGTTTAATGGTGTTTCGAGGAAAATTAATTAGCTGTTAAAAAAATGTGAGAAAGATAAACTTGTACGTTTGTATTGTTAAATTTTGAAGCACAAACATTTTTCCAAAAGACCCAAAGTTTTGAACAGATGAATTTGAAGGAATTATTTTTCACACTTTTTATGCTATACCTTGGGAAGATACTGAGTGAATACTGTTTATTCTCCCACAACAAATAGAAGTTCATTTTCACTGTTGACCTTAGCTAACAATTTTTGTGCCGCTTGTATGACATAAGCAAAGAGTTGGATTTGCACTTTTATCGCCCGTGGCTTTATCTCTGAATCCCCCTCCCCCTCGCAGAAATTCGTCGATCCCAGATTGTGGAAAAAATGGGGGGTGTAATTTCTGGCTAATTTGCTTAATTGTAGTATTGTATGACTGGTTTCAGTATGTAAGTGTAGTATTGATGACTAGCTGGTTTAATAATGCAAACCAGCCAGCCAGTTCAAACCAAGTGGTGGAGACGATAATGTACAATATTAGCATAAATCGAAAGCAAAAAATAATAAAACTAAGAACCTCAAAATCTGCCATTCTGGATAATTAGTCTAGATAACAACCAAAAATATTGCAAGTTTGAGAAATAGAGCTTTTTTTTTAAGAATAGACCCCCTTCCGCCTATTTTCTTTCGCAAAATGTTCCTGAATAATCACGGAACAAATTCAGCCTCAGGCAACAATAGTTAAAGATAATGGCACCAAAAAATACCGCAAGAAGTTGCAAAAGTTTCTGGATGCGGTGACTACAGATGTAGCTGCTGATATGAAAACCAAAGAGGATTAAACTACAGTTGAAATGTTTTCCTTTTTTAAATTGCACTCAACTTTTCTGTTCAGAAGAACATGCTTTTCTATTTAATTTTGATTCATGTGAGCGGTAATGGATTTCTATGTCTGATAAACTACAATTACTTTTGTATATGCCATGTTTTGTAATATTATCTGTTCAATAACTAGTAAATCATGTGTCATGTCTTCTAACTAATTTCACATACTGACATTTAAAATATAAGTTGATTTTTTCGTGGGCTTATTTTTGAGGATTAGTTGAAGATTTCTCCAAATTCCAACACCTTTTGCCATTGCTGTATGTTGCCATTGCTTTTATTCAGCCATGGATAAAAGTGTACTTTCATTCTCTATATTACTTTCATTTCACATCACTTATTATATTTTAATCAAGTCCAGTGCTCATGCAAAAACGTTCTGTTCTTACATTTAAATCTAGTACCACAGAAGAGCTAAAGCTGTAGTTTAAAACATCTTGATGAAAAATAAGAGCTCATATTGATTGACTCAATTTTTTTTGCCTCAAATATTTGATTATCTTTTTTATATAATTTGAAGCTTTATTTTATGAGCAGTTATAAAATTAGATAGGTTATTAAATGAAATAGTTTTAATTAATTAATGAGGCAATCTACAATTTCCTTATGTTTTTTCAACTCAAATCTGTTTTTTTGTGAAGTATTTGTATAGGCTGGAGTGAAACGAAATCGAAGTATTGACACAGTATTATTTGTTCTTGAGTAAGTCAGTTACTTAGGCAGGAATTCAAGTGAAACAAGGACGACCGCAACTCACCAATGCAGTTGCAAAGTCCCAAATTTGGATACGTTGCAATCGCAACGAGATGCGATTCTAATGTAATTCGACTTCCAGTAACGATTGCAATTTGCGATCGCCTCAAAGCGATTGCAATGGTGTTTCACTTGAATTCGGCCCTTAGTCTCTAATGCTCTGAATTAATTAACAAAACTTTATGTGCCAGTTTCTGAAAGTATGGAGAACAAAAGAAATACACAGTGTTCTAATACTTATTTAAAGTCGTAACATCCGTACCCCCAAACATTTAAAGTACGTAATTCATTAAAAAAATTGAAGAAAACTATACGTTTATGTTTCATAAAATTCAAAAAATATAATTATAAAGAAATAAAATGTCATACATACGGCGTTAGCATTCGCGTTTCCACATTTCAAATTAAGTTTTGATGACTAGAAAATTACTTCGACTTGTTCTTCAAATCGGGCCAAAAAGGAACACAAGAGTTAATGACTTAAAGAAAAGTGATTGTTTAGAATTTTAAAATGCTGATGATATTTTGTAAAGATGTTAAATGTCATAAATATTCAACTTTGTACATTGTTTGAGGCGATTTCCACGTGTTAAATTTTGTAATTACTCTCATCAACAGCTTTGGAATCAAATTTGGAACATCTTCGGCACACCATTTAATGAATGATGCTTTCCGTTTCCGAACGATTTGCGATCTTTTAAAAGCGAATGAGTTGAAAATTTCCCCTCGGAGTAAAAATTTGCATAATGTATGCGCATAATGATGTCAAGTAGAATGCATTATTAATTTTAAGTGCTTTTAAAAGCAAGGGAGAATCAAATTATATTCACGCAAATGCGTGCCGAGTTGTTTGTTTACTTATGGTAATTTTTTAATGTATGCTGATTTAAACGAAGACGCTACAAATTCTCTCGAAACAGAATGCATATGGTCGGCGTTCGGTAACTGTAACCGCCATGAATCATTCATTCTTCACTCCTGGTTTGAATGAATGAATGAAACGTGTATCGTACCGTTCGAATAATTTTTAAAGTGTAGTATTTTTTTAGTTATGAAAATGTATTTAAAAAATAAGCAAAAGCATTGTTTTTATGAAGAACTAGCTTATGTAATTATGTAGTTGATTAGTTATTAATTTGTTTTAGTTATTGGTTGATTAACTTTTTTATTTAATTATTTATTGGTTTTAGTCGAGCCTAGGATTTTTTTAAAAATATTAATTTAAATAATATTACCTTGCATCGTTAAAACATATATCCGAAAACAAGCTCTTATCTTGTAAAATCTCTTTTTTTATGTTCATTTCAGCAATTATGCTGCTAATTGGAAAGATATTTTGGGGAGCGCTCTTCTTTTATAGGGTAGAGACAAATTTTTATCTGGCCATATAAGCTTAGTTTAAGCCTCCTTGTGAAACGAAATCCTTAGCGCTACATGCTGACATTTGGGTTTTTAAAAGTATATTTGAAACCTCTTTTCAATGAATTTACATTATTTTTTCAAATAATAAAACAAATATTTCAGCTAACAGCTCCTCCCCCCCTCCCCCCTTGCTCACAACGCCCTCATCATCAATTTTATGTAGATTGATTATCCTCTTACTTTTACTAGTTGATGCTGAACTTATTTCTCATAAAAATCTTTGCTTTCCACTGAATTTTGATCAAATTTTCGAAACATCTAGTTTTCTGCGACGTAATGCTTTTTTAAGCTAGCTAAATTTGCTTTAACATTTTCATCAATAAATCAGACGAAGAAGAATGCTCAACATAGTTTTAACATTTTCACTTTATGCTGACTTTCCTTTTTATTATGAAATGAATTTTTAATGATAAGCACCTTGAAGCAAAGAGGTATTTAAGTGTCAGATTTAAAATTTGGAGATAATTATTATTGTTGGTGGAAAAAATTGGCACTTATTTTTGAAGAAAAGATTAAACTATGGTACAAATGATTGAAGAAACTCACCTGTTTTTGGGCAAGAGATGATACTGATAGGTCTGATAGATATTGCTGCTATACTGCATGATTTAGGGGAAAAAAAGTTATTCAATGATATTCTACTTCGGGTTTGAGCACGTTTTCACAAAAATTTGCTTACATCCTTTTGCTTTTCACTACATTGTATAATATAGGCATTCGTGAGTAAAACATTTCATCATTTAACCCTACACTGCATAATTTTTTGTTCTTTAAAAGACATATATGTGTTTTTAGTGTAATAAGAAAGCATAACACATTTTTAAAAAATTAATTTCGAGGATAAATGGTTATATTCGCTTTAAAGATAACTAATACTTGCTTTTTATGCTTAAGTTGCCTTATGTATGGTCATAAGGAAAAATAGTCCATGTATCCATATGGCAACGCTATGCAGTGTAGGGTTAATATTAATGTGAAGTACAGTTACATCACATTCGATCTGCTGCAAAAGATTTGCGGCTACAAATTTAATATTGCCATGAGTTGCTTCTATCTAATACATTAGTTGGTATTTTAATTTATTCGTTTCGAGTACGTTAGTATATTCTTTCATTCCCCATTGAACTACAACCTTCCCTATTTCTCTCTCTCTCTCATATATATATATATATATATATATATATATATATATATATATATATATATATATATATATATATATATATATATACAATAATCTATTGGTATAAGTTTTTAGTAAGAGTAGGTATATAGCTAAATGTGTATTGAAGAGGTGTAATATTAAATTATCTGAAATGAATGCACCTACCGACTGCCGTAGAATTAAATTATCTGAACTGAATAATGTAATTATTTTTATTCCTTTCCTTTCATAGTACTTTAATTTTCTTAGATTTTATGAATTGGGCTTACAAAAGAAGCAGGCCGTTTCATAATAGTCGTCAAAAATAAGTGCTAGCATAAATTGTGCTTTAACTCCTGCATTTTATTGAGTGCATTTTTCCACACTCAGCAGTGAGTACCTTTTTATATCATAATAAATGCTCAGAGTAGACAAATATGTCGCTAAAGAAAATTGCCCTGTATTAGAGGCACATTAAGTCACTACAACGGTAGAGATCGTTAGGATCTATACACAATAGCGGCTTTCAGCGCCATCTATCAGCTTACTTGTGTATTAGGGAAACTTGTTTTTCCCGAAATGCATCTGTCACAGGCAGTGATATTTTTTAACGCTCCCACAAGCATATTTGAAGCACTGAAAATCAGATCAGAAAGTTAGTCGAGTTATTTTTCCACTTCGTATTTCGAATAAAAATTTACAGTAGTGTGAAATGGGAACAGTGAGGATAAAAATAATGTTTTAAATTTTTTCATTTGAATTTTTTCATTCTTTTAACTTTAAATGTCAAACAATCGGAAGTTATTAAAAATTCAAGATAGTAACATGTCTTCCTTCCAATGTTTATGAATTGATCAAGATTGTGGTCTTTATAGGTTTCGTATATTTCACTCCTCCGATAATACCATGGAGTATTTTCACTCCTTTGAAAATGTCAAGGAGTATTTTGACTTCTTGATAAAAATCCAAGCTAAATTTCCATCTATTTGGAAAAGCAACATATGTTAGAGAATAGGGATTTTAAACACGTATGGGTCTTAGTAATCCAGGCTTAATTTGCTTTGGTTTTCACACAGCACCACCACCTCTATAGAAGCAAAACAGAAAAATATTTCCAGACGAAACAGAATTGAAATTTTCCGATGTTTTAACATTCTGTAAGCAATGTATTTCATCAGTTTGAAACTAATAAACAATATTGTATTGCTAGAATGTTCGCTATTTTCTTTTATGTTCTGTAGAACGTCACTGGAGCATTACTTATAAGCGGGCCCTTTTGTAACGAAATCGGGAAATCAAGCATGAATATTTCATTCCGATACCTTCTTAAGGATGAGCTTAAACTCCATGTTAGTTTATTTTCTTCTATATTCCGGACAAAGAGACTACCGAAAGTCAAGAAAAAGCATTTTCTTCCTTTTGGTGCGAAGCACAGTGAGCGACATGTGACAAATGACAGTGGGAATTCTCAATCATTCGAATCGATTGATCGGATTCCGACAGGTGTGTCAAAAAAAATATTTTAATCGTCGAAGTAAGCCTTATGAATGTTGCATTAATAACTTAATCTTTTCTTGACATTAATTTGCGAGTTTAAAATTGTGAGCTCGTATTGCTGTTGTTCATTTGTTTCTCACAATGTTGTTTCCTACGTAAATGATACAGTTCATTAAATAGTTTCACCAAATATTATAAAAATAGAAAAGAAAGACGTACAAATTTGGTCCAGACGCGAACATGCTGGCGCAAATAAACTATTAATTAGAATCTGTTTGTCGATCGTATTTTTTAATCACATGATTATTTGACAGTGCAAAGTTAATTATAAATGTGAAACTTTTATATTTCTCAATAGTATAATCAAAACAATTTTTTTCACACTATCGTGGAAGAATTTAATTATGTGTCGAAAGATTAGATCTGTAATTTTTTTTTTTCTTTTTTGAAAATTCTAGTATATTTGCATTGTTTTATCACGTTTTTAAAAGCAAAATGTCAAGCATTCTAAATATTAAAAATACACATCTCATCTTTTCTCATAGCACCTTCACAAGCTCATCTTTAAAAAGTTGGGTTTATTTTTCAAATGGAATAACTAGTTAGTATGGTTTTCACAATTCTCAAATACTTAACTCCTCCAAAATATGTCAAACAGTTACTTTCATGCCTTTGAAAAAGATTTCAGCTATATCTCTGTTCTCATTAATAATATAGTCAAATTTAAACGTAAATTTTTATACTTCATTTTCATTCTATGTGAGACTGTTGCTAATTTTTTATGCTCAAATTATGTTGACATCTGCAGAAAATCCGGTTGTTTTTATTAGACCATTAGGAAAAAATTAATACCTAACATTCGCTTGATAAACACGAGAAGAATTATACAGGAATAGGATTTAATGTCCACCTTTTTGAACAGAATAAGCATTGCTCGGCTGATGTAGTTCAGGTTAGGTTTGTAGTTATGTGTGGCGTAATATGAGTCAAATTTAGTTGGTCTGTACATTTCAAGCTTAATTTTAAAACACAGTCGAACCTCGTTAACAATAACCCAAAGAAACCTTTGGAATTAATTTGTCTTAATCGTAGTTCGTCTTGTTTGAAAAACTATAAATAACGAACAATAGCACGAGGAGCGCAAGTATGGTTCGTCATAGGATGAATTCATTTTAAGGGTGTTCGTATTATCTTGGAATTGGGATTAACCAATTGGACCCAAACAAAACTAGCTTTAATTAGCGTAACCGTGCGTAGAAAATGCAACAGATCAACTATGGGGAAAGTTGGAGGAACAGGATAGCTACATTTTTGCCGAAATAAAATATGAAAAATTATTTCCATTTTGTCCCCTAGGTGTAGGCTAGAATAAAGTAAAACTCTAAGGCAGGAATTCAAGTGAAACACGAACGATCGCAACTCACCAATGCAACCACAAATTCCCAAATTTGGATTCAAGTGAAACGTTACAATCGCTACGAGATGCGATTCTATTGTAATTCGACTTCCAGTAGCGATTGCAATTTTAGTCTATTGCGATCGCCTCGAAGCGATTGCAATGGTGTTTCACTTGAATTCGGCCCATAAACTGCAACCTTTACTAGACTTTTTTTCTTTTTTTTTTCAATATTTTATTTCTGCGCAAATGCAGCTGTCCTCGACTCTTCTCTGTGCGTCGCAGAAATGGATGTTTGTTAAAACAGAAAACAAAAATAAAAAAGTTCCTTCCGAAGGATTAAATATCTGTCGAAAGACCTTAAGCATATTTCGCTTTCAGTTTCTTTTCCACCCATGCATTTATTTTTCCCTCCATAAAATATGCTTAAATATTCATGCCTGAACCTTAATAATTATTTAACCTTATAAATTCAAGCAGAGGATATCTCTTTGTTCCGTCTGAAACCGTCATCACTTATCGAAAAAGTATGACATCGAGGAATTCGAGGCGGGAAAAAAAAAATCCACCATCAAAAAGTTTCGTACGTGTTAATCGTTCCTGAGACAGCAAAAATTATTACTTTTTCTCGCAGTTGCATGAAAAATTGCGATGAGCTCATAAATCAAAGCATGGTTGCGGGCTCGGGTCAAAATCCAAAGGGTGACGCCATCCATGGCTTGTGCGCGTTTACCATCTCCGTTTCACACTTCGAAGCTAATTTAGGTTACGAATGAAACTTATTTTTCCGAAGAATTGTTTACTTTCACTGACGGATGGCGGGTTGCTTCTTTTGTATGTATCACTTAATTCTGCAAAAGGATAGTGGAGTTCTCGCAAGTGTCAATTGTTCAAATTCTTTTTTTGTGTTGTTGCTGGAATAAACCTGTTGCCACGACTGAACTATACACTGCCAAAAATGAACGGTTGTTCTTGCAGTACAATTCTGGCAGCCGAGGTTCTAATTTAAAACTGTAAAATGCACAGTAATAAATGTAAAACTAGCAATTTTACAGTTTCTCACTGTGAGGTTAACAATTTTACAGTTTATTGCCGTGAAATTTAGCTGTATTATACTGTAAAAACAACAGTATATTACTGGTAGCAGAGGTTCCAGTTTAAACTTGTAAAATGAACAGTAATGAACTGTTGAATTAGCGATTTTACCGTTTATTACTGTAAAATCAGACATCTTACAGTTTATGTGCAATGAGTTACCGCCCTTAAGCCAGGGCTGAGGCAGAACTGTAGCAAATGCACCCACAGCTCGATCATAGCATCCTAAGACTGCAGTTTTGCCTTTATTATGGGCTCCTCAGTTAGGAATAGCCAATGATCTAGCCGGAGGCAAAAATCCTCATATTGCAGCTAAGATAGCCAACAAACTGGTAGATAAAGTGAATTTATCTTACCAGCGAGCGTCCGCAAACTATGGTGCGGCTCAACTCGAAATTTGAAGGCTAAAGCTGGGTAATGTGCATTTTTGGCAAATGCACCCACAGCTCGATCATAGCATCCTAAGACTGCAGTTTCGCCCTTATTATGGGCTCCTCAGTTAGGAATAGCCAATGATCGAGCCGGAGGCAAAAATCCTGCACATTACCCAGCTTTAGCCTTCAAATTTCGAGTTGAGCCGCACCATAGTTTGCGGACGCTCGCTGTAAGATAAATTCACTTTATCTACCAGTTTGTTGGCTATCTTAGCTGCAATAAGGGCGAAACTGCAGTCTTAGGATGCTATGATCGAGCTGTGGGTGCATTTGCTACATCTTACAGTTTAGTACTGTAAAAACATTAATTTTTTACAGTGTATGTAGAAAGCTTAAAAAAAATGTTTCCTTCAATTCACTGAATCAGTAACTTTCAATGCATATTTTAAGTGTCAGGGACATTAATGAATATTTAAAGAAAGGTATTATAACAAAATATTTTGCAAATCAGATGAAACATTTTTGACGATTGAAATACAGTAGAATTTCGATTATTCGAAGTGCACAGGGCAGAAACACCTTTAGTAAACCGAAAATTCTAGATAAGAGATGGTACTTGAAAATGAGTATTTTTGCTGAGGTTTCCCCTAATTTGTGGGTTAGCGAAAAATATGGAAGTTATTGGGAGGTCACAGTGACCTCCCATCGAGAAGCTCCTGTGAACTGTATTCCAAAACATTTTCAGCTTTTAACTGCACGCCTCTTTTAGTCCTGAATAAAAGGAAGTCACATAACAAAAGAAATAAAAGATACCATTTGATACCAAATGTAAACAACGCCGATGAAAGTAAACAAAATTACCGCTAACTGATAGCCATTTTCTGCTTTGTCAAGAAGCATGATTATCTGTGTACAACTTGCTGGAAAATGGATGGAAAACCGTTCCTCGTTTATGATTATTGTTGGAAAACTTTCCCTGTCCTTCAACAGCAGCTGTCACTTGTTACATATCAGGGTCCAAAGAGTTTGCTGTAACGAGGGACGTCTGAAACTGTTGTCGTAGAGTCACGCAATGATTGCCCATCGTCGTGGATGTGTCTGACAGCATTTTTTCTTGTCATGTCAACCGCGCCCAGTAAAACTGCGGAGTGAAAATGTTAAAAATGAGTTTTGAATATTTTGTGCTGAACAGTCGGGCTAATACGTTTTGTTGAGCTTAGGGTTTATTTTTAATGACTCAAAATTAGGGCCGTAACCAGACCCTAGTTTCGGGGAGGGTTTTACCAAACCAAAATCTGGAGAGATGAGTTTACTCATATGCGCGCATTCGAATGAGTACTTTTGAAATTTTTATCTTACGACATAAGATGTATTAAATATAGAGTTTGGTACGTAAAAATTGGAAGAGTTTTGGTGTTTTTTTTTTTTTTTTTTTTAGTGGCATTAAAAATTCGAAGGGAAAGGTGTATTGTTAAGAAATTATGTTTGCAATAACTACAATAAAAATAAGTACTGTAGAAAAAGACTTATTTTGTACAATTATTCAATAGTGATAATTTCATTTTTCAAAGTAAAAGCAGCTTTAAAGTAAATAAGAAAATAGAAATGAAATAGCAATTATAATTTTTTCAGTGAGAAACTATGAAAAGCATTTTTGCAACAGTTTTTAAAATTTTCGGAGGGGTTTAAACCCTAAAACCCTCCCCTTAAATACGGCCATGTTATCATCATTACTATTATTATTTACAAAAAATCGTTACTTGGTCGTAAAGAACATCAACATAAGTAAACAGTTAGCATTTACTTGAATTTTTTCACAAAATTTATTACTTTCAGATTTTGGAATTGTTATTAAAAAGTAAACAAACCTTTAAAAAGCCTACAATAGTGAAACAAAAAGTAATTTCGATATTAATCCAGTTAAAAAAGAGAAAGGGCTGGGAGGAAGCGAGACGAAACACAAATAAGATTACTCTCAGGTACTTCCAAACTTCAAAAGAAAAAAAAATAATTCTAGAGCTCAAAATTATAAAAGCGATACACAATGATACAATGATTATTGCAACTTTTTTAACAAAAAAAAAACTTTCTTTACACAAATGGGTAAATATCTGAGAGCCGATCAAGATATTCCGCAAACTTGTGCAAGAACAGTGGTTGAGACTTGATAAAGAAGTTCTCTATGGGATGAAATACAATTTGCTTGATTACAACTTTTAAGTTATTGCTGAAAATTAAAGTAAAAAAAGCTAATTTTATAACTTCTTTAAAGAAAACAAACCCCTTCTTTCTGAAAATTTGATCAGATGTATTCTTTAATTTAATTAATATTCTTAATCATTTTCCAAAACTGCTGTAACTACCGCTTCTCAGCCTTTTGCTCAGAAACTGATAGAAAATTTTTAGACGATTCGTGTTAAAAATGTGTGTGTTTAATTTTTCAGATTTTCTTTCATGAAATTTTACATTGTAACATAAAAGCTACTTATAACAATAGCATTGATTTGCTTTTGCTTATATTATAGTAATTCCACCCTGCATTAAGATGCTACCAAGATCGCTCTTTCAGTTGCTTTATCATAAATTATACTGTTTTATGATCTCATATGGAATTAAACGTTCATTTTGTAAGAAAATATTTTCCTGTGTATGATCGTTAAACCACTTTGAATCCAATCAATGTCATCATAAGAAGAAAAATCTGCGATAGCAGATTGGTGCGGTTGATTTATCGCCATTGAATCACTGTAAATTACACTAATTCGAAGAAGAATATCAATTGGCTTATCATTTGCGAAAAGTGGCGATTTCCCTTATACATTAAGGATTTGGTAAACAAGCTACACGTTTGCTTCATTAATAGGGAAAATAATGGTCTGAACTTGGAGCTTTTCAGCCAGATGGTTTTGTCTTTTTAAATAAGAGTTTTGAAGTTTTTTAAATGAATCTATTTTCAATGTTCTTTTTAAAAACTAGCTAACTTTACTGGAGTTCTCAGAAAAGCACTTATTTAATTTGAATTCTGATATTAGCCATAATTCAGTAACATAACAAGTCTTTCTTTAATTATTGAATATAATAGTTCATAATTATTTCTTTTTTCAAACACTCGTGAACACCGACACATTTATTATTATTATTATTATTATTATTATTATTATATTATACATTATTAATATTACTATTATTTATACTATACATTATTAGTATTATATAATACATTATTATTATGTGCTATTATTTATATTATTTATGTCCGAACTTCAGATTTATCCAGACGGAATGAGCCCAAAATATTTTCAATATTGAAATTGAAATCAACTTATACAATATTCACAAAAGCTGTTTATAAATTTTGTTTAATATGGTTGTCATTTTTATAATGATTTGACTAAAGCAAAAACAATTTAATTTTAAAATGTAATTAAAAAAGAACACATTCTAAGACTAACCCTTAACTGTTTCGTAAGTGCTACTATTTAAATATTCTTGAACAGCAACTTGAAAATTTTCTTTTCACTATTGAATTTTTATTTCCAGTACGTTATTCTCAGACTAGTAATGTTATCCTATGTACTCTTATTATTATGTTTAAAATACTTTTTAATGCTGGTTTTAATAGAAATATGTCTCTAATTTTCATTATCAACTGGATTTGATATTTTTAATAAGATTTTTTTTATTTCCAATCCTATAATTTAACATATCGTAAGAAGACGTACTTGTACATGATATACTATATGTTTACACAATAATAATAATTAGTATTATTGCATTAATGGTGTGCAAAATGATTATACAGTTGAATATTAAAACGTTTTTTAAGTGCAAATTCAGTGTTATGATCAAAATTGTTCGTGAAACCAAAACCCATCAAATTACTGTGTCAGTTTTGTAATGCTGTCGCTTCTTTGTTGGTTAATTTTCTGCGCATTAGAGGTAATTTAAACTGTACTCTTTTCGTCCAAGCTTTGCATCAACCAAAAACTTAGTGCCTCTTACATAACAAAATATAATTTCCTGTGTATCTAAAATATATTTCTTTTTCTTTTTTTTTTTTAAATTTATAATCAGATTGAAATTTATTTTGAAAAATGTTTTGATGACTGTTGATGAAATTTTGAGTACTTATGGAACAAACATTTTCGAAGTGGAAAAACTTAACAAATAAATAATTCGTTGAAAACTTGAGGAATTAACTGAAATAAAATTTCTTCAAAGACTTTTCTGTCAAGTAGATTCCTAAATGTGAGCATTTAGATGTTTAGGAATTTCTGAAATGGTTTGTGGCAGAATCCCGAAAGTTAATTAAGGCAAATTTTAATCAAATTTATTTCCGTTTTTTAAATGTCCAATAAGATTTAGAGAATTATAAGAAACTAATTTATTAAATAAAAAAAGATGATTCATACTAAGTGCATGTTCTTCCTAAATAGATTTCAAAATGTAATACAGGGGCTGTTAGTAGTGGTAGAAAATTCATAAAAGGGCAAAAATTCAAACAAACAGAAAAATCATAAATTTGGATATCTCACGGAAAAGCAGACATTTTGTCTTGTACGTGATAGGGCTAATTTTTTTTTTATTTATTATTTTTTTTTCAAAACTTACAAAGAACAAAAACATTTTGTCCAAGAAATCACTCATGTTATGTGTTGATTTCTTAGGCAAAAAAAGTTTGTTTTTTGTTGTTACATTTTTTAAACATTAGTTTTGAAACAAAATGTAACGCTGCCAACTGCCTAATGTTGCACAAAATATTTGATTTTCTGTGGAATGGCACACGATTAGTTTATCTTTGAACCTAACCTTGAAAAATTATTAGCAGTGAAAGCAAAGCATAATTTATTGAAAATTTGCAACAATAGATTCGGAAGATATTTTGCTAGAGTTCAGAAATGTGCTGCAGCTGACAGGTAAAAATTCATTTAAAAAATAACAATTGAGAAATATATTGTAAAAAGTTTGTTTGCTTCGCAAATCACACAAGTGAAGTAATACTTTCACTAAGCCAGCAAACGTTTAACCTTTAGTCCTGAATGATTTGTGTGTACATAAAAATGTAAAGAATTAAGTCCAAATTGTCCCACTCGTGACAGTGGAATCACTAAAGTGACCATACGCCCGTTTTAAATGAGACAGTCCCCGTTGTCCCCACTCATTCTTCTGTGTCCGATTTTCAAAATACTGAACGTAACACCGTGAATGCTTCCACCGGAAGTCAGTGAGGGGAGTTGTTTTAGCATTTTAATACTAATAAATATTCTCATGCACGACTATTGAATATATTTTGTGTTTTCTTAACCCAATCCAACCGCAGAAAGTGTATTTTCGCTCATGAACGATTTGTGTACCAATGAAAAAGTGAAGTTGTCAATCACGGTTCTTAAAGCAATATAAACTATTTTATAAATAAATTGCATGAAATTCCGCCAAAAAATCCATTCCTATTCAAAATCGGCGCATAAATGACCTCAATTTATTAATCAAGAAATCTGATTTGTTTGTAATTTTTTTAAAGTGTTAATTTCTGTAATAAACATGAATTACCAAAAAAAAAAAACACTTTTTCATATTTTTGTTCAGTTCATTTACAGGTGCCGAAAATATTTGAGTGTCCTGTTTGGCGGGAATAAATAAATGGTCACCTCAGGAATCACCCAAGTGCCAATTGCCAGAAGTTCGTACCAAATTAATTTTGATCCCTGCCACTGCACTAATAGAGCAGTTGGGAAGAATTCGCCCATCCCCATCCCCATAATGTCTTTCTTTGTGTGCAAACCTTTCAGGTTCGAAAAGGCATAAATTAGTCTCGGCTTTTGTTTGGGTTGCGTGCGCTTTCTGGAATAAAGAACAGAAAGAGCAAACGGGAAGGCCAACCCTTCGAACGCGACGCCGTTCATTGTTTCTGCGATCCTTCAGCCCGCGACGAAACAATTTCGAATTTTTAATTTTTTTTATTGCACCCAAGGTGGCGATGCGTTTCCGTTTGCCCTTAATCAGACTGTCTGTCTGGACGGCTTGTCTGTCAGATTACATATTTTTACTCGGTAAGTAGTCTACTCGCTTTAAATAAATCTCTAGTTTGAATGCGTATTTAACGCTTTCACCCTGTCAAGGATGGTAGTGGTTTGCAAGTGAACCGTTTTGCATCCAAATGACCAAGCATGGTTGGCAGTGTGAGTGAGATTACCAGGGTTTGAATGCTCTTTATGAGGAAACCGACACACACACAGAGGCAGGTGTCCACAGAACTTGCAACCTCCGGTGGCCTTAAATAAGTGAAAAAAGAAATCGACATCGGTTTAGTGATGTTTCGGTTAAAAGAGTTTCAGATAAACGAAAACTACTGTAATTTTTGTACCATTTTATACTTTTTCGTGCTAATTTATTTTTTCTTTTTAAGTGTCTTCTTATGCAATGTCAGTTATTGGTGGTTTTACCTTATATTCAAATTATTTCGGTCATAAATACGATGACCTAGTGTTACTTTACTTGCATGATTTGTTAAGCAAAAAAATTGTTTTCCAATAGTTTTTAAAATTTTTATTTTTCAAATGAACAAAACTTGTTAACACTTTAAAGCATCAGTTTTAGACTTCTCCATTTTAGCAAAATATCCACCCAATCTATTATGGTAATGTTTTTAAATATATACATTAGGGTGGGGCGAAAAATAAAAATTTTTCAGATCAAATTCTAATAGTTGCCAAAAGTTGTCTTTGGTGATAGTTAGCTTTTGTGCAAAATTTGAGAAAAATCGGTTAATATCTTCAGGGGGCGCTGCGATCGCAAAGTTTTACCATAGCTTTGTTATGGATTTTATGGTTAAAATATCAAAAAGAATGCCATTAGCTAATCTCATTGCATTTTTTTTACTCAAAAGATGTTTTCATGCCTTAAAAGCATATGAAATGACTCACAAACATTATTTTATATGATATATTTATATTTTTAAAAAATCACTTTTTTTCACGTTTTTGTTTCTTTTTAAATGCTTGAAATACAAATACATCATATAAAATAATTTTTTGTGAGTAATTTCATATGCTTTGAATGCATGAATATATCTTATGAGTAAAAAAAACGCAAAGAGACTAGCTAAAGGCATTATTTTTGATATTTTAACCACAAAATCCATAACAAAGCTATGGTAAAACTTTGCGATCGCACAGCGTCCCCTGAAGATATTAACCGATTTCTCTCAAATTTTGCACAAAAGCTAACTATCACCAAAGACAACTTTTGGCAACTATTAGAACTTGATCTGAAAAACTTTTTATTTTTCGCCCCACCCTAATATACATTGCTTTCCAAGTTATTATCTTTACTTTAGTGTTAGTGTAAAAATGAAAGTAATAGTGGACTATTCCACACAAAATCAGGCATTTTGTATTGAACGGAGCATCACTATATTTTGTTTTGAAAGTGGTAATTAAAAATGTAAAAGGTAATGTGATCATAAATCTCGTGATTTCTTAGACAAAAAGTGTTGTTTATTAGCCGTATTGATATAAAATATAGTGCTGTTACGTGCTGGACAAAATGTCTGCTTTTCAGTAGAATGACCTCCAACTTTTTTTCCCTTTCTTTCACATTGGTCGGAATTCCAATACATAGTTGATCACAGAATACTCCCCCCCCCCCCATTTCACTTGGTTCATCATCGGGTTCAAAGTTTTCGGTTACAAAGTTATGTGTGTTTTAAGCGATTTTAATTTCTTATTTCATCTTTGTCAAATAAATTTGACTTTAAGTTGAATGAAAGTCATAATTGCTCTGGAACTGTCACTCTCTCTCACCATCAACCAAACTCTACAATAAAGTTTCAAAAACGAAATCTATTTAAATACCGATCTAAATCGAGGATTTACTGCTAAAAAAACTTGATTGTAAATTAATTTTGATATAGAATATGTAAAAAACTACAGTTTTCTTATTTGCTTTTTTAAAGTATTTTCAAATTTTGTTAAGAATTTAAAAGTTTTGATATTAGCAACTACAGAGAAAATTCAAATATTTGTGTCAAAACTCCACTAAACTAAAAGTTGTTCATAAGCCCAAAGACAATAGGTTTAAAATTGTTTTACAGTCGAAAAATAATTTATTAATTGACTTATTTCAAATAATTTAGAACATAGCCTAATCCAGAGAAAGAGAACGGGAGAGAAATATAAAAAGAGAGAGAGGGCTAATGTTAAAGATTTGATGCTGGTATACGGAAAAGAAGACTCGTTTAGTTTCGGGTGAATTTTTTGTTTCATATTGTTGTTGAGATTAATGTCTTATTTGAAAGAAGCATTGATTAGCTCTTTAGCTCACTTTCCCTCAACCAAATTTATGAGTATAATACACAATGGCTTAAGTAATTTTGTTTTGCACGGTATATAATTTTTTTACCCTTACATCAGACTTCCAGAAAAAATACCACTTCATAAGATTTCTTTAATTTAGCTTAAGTTGGTGTCCTTTCTCTGTCATGCTCGACCAACTTCAATGACTAGGGGGCTTTATCGCCTGTGAAATCTTA
>JAXGGA010013062.1:0-36525 GCA_038373865.1 Uloborus plumipes
GCCCAGCACACCCCAGAGGTTTCGTTTCACTTGGAGGATTTTGTGACCACGAGCATTTTTAACGTCCCCCAGCAACCATTAATGAGGAAGGTGGATCTTTGATCGGCGGCTAAATGATCGACCCAAGACAACCCGGTTACGAGTCCGACGACTAACCAATTGGACTACCGCGGCCTCAGGCCCCTATATAGAAGAGCCGACGCATCAAGATTACCACTTTGGATCCAGCGCGTGTGTGAGAATTGTCTTTTTTGGCCAGTTATCGCTTTTTGGTAACTTTTCACATAAATTTAACAAAGCTTGGCAATGTCCTGAAACTTTACTCTGGTAACCCTAATTCCTCAACAATGAAAAATGAAAGTAAAGTTAATGAGTTGGATCCAAAGTGGTGAAACTTAAGCTTGATGCGTCGGCCTGTCTATATAGCGGCTCTACCGCGGCCCATACCCAATTCTAACTTTATTTTGATCAATCTCTTTTAAATTTTAAAAACAATAACAATTCTAACATGTTGCCAAAAATTATTTATTAAATACCACAAAAATATTAATTTACGCTGATGTGATTAAATATGAAATCCCTTGTTAAAACGTGGTTGCTATGAAACAGTATAACAGTAAGAGTAATCATAAAGAAAATGGCGTAGCAAGAAATCTTCTCAAACTTTTCATGAATCCTATCTGTAACTCCGAACTGTTCGACCGTAGCGCTTCAAAACCAACGCCAATCGATTCCCCGTGGCCAAAAACCCCAGACCCCCAAGTTTACCGGAGTTTATTAATTCTGGGGCGATTTTCGACTTGGCAAACGTCTCTCGTACTATAGTATAGGATAAAGACCCGATTTCAGCGATGTTAATACAGCATTTGACAACTCTTAATCAAAGCAACACAGAAACAAAAAGTAGAGTAAAAGCACAAATTATTATGAAACAATACAAGATAAATTATAAAACATACTTGTTTTTCATAATGCTGGATATAATGCAGTAAACTGCTTCGCCAACAGCAAATGTGTTGATGAGAATGAAGAGAAAAACACGATAGCCAGTTGAAATTAAATGTCTAAACTCCAGGATCACTCAGTTTCGAGTAGACACAAAGAATTAAGACTTTTAGGAGCCTGGAGAGAAAAAAAGACATTTACTAATCACTCAAGAAATAAACTGAAAGCAAATAGTTTTGAAACTTATTCAAATGAAGCTTTCCTTCTTTAACTTTAAACTCAATAACCTTTCTACTGCATCACATATTAGCAATCCAGGGAACAAAGGTCACAGCAATTTTCAATCTTTGATTCTCTCTAGATAATAAAATTTAAAAGGTCATGGAGCGCTGCATACCTATATTTGTGATTAATATTGTTTGGATAGACCCGTAGTGTAAAAAATACACCAACGGGATTTGGAATAGAAAAGATATCAATATGGCAACGGTACTGTGCAACTCAAGAGATGAAAAATTAATTTTTATGCATAAAGACCCGATTTCTGCGAGGTTAATACAGCATTTGACAACTCTTAATCAAAGCAATACAGAAACAAAAAGTAGAGTAAAAGCACAAATTATTATGAAACAATACAAGATAAATTATAAAACATACTTGTTTTTCATAATGCTGGATATAATGCAGTAAACTGCTTCGCCAACAGCAAATGTGTTGATGAGAATGAAGAGAAAAACACGATAGCCAGTTGAAATTAAATGTCTAAGCTCCAGGATCACTCAGTTTCGAGTAGACACAACGAATTACTTTTAGGAGCCTGGAGAGAAAAAAAGACACTTACTAATCACTCAAGAAATAAACTGAAAGCAAACAGTTTTGAAACTTATTCAAATGAAGCTTTCTTTCTTTAACGTTAAACTTAATAACCTTTCTCTCTCACTACATCACATACACTAGGTGGCCAAAAGTATCCGGACACTTTCAAAAATTCACATTTTTACATATAGCTCGAGAAATAAGTGATCAATTGTTCTTTAACTTTAGTCATACAAAATATAGGCTTCACCGAACATTTCCAAGTTGAAATTAAATTACCCTTGCATTTGGGGGACGACAATAAGGGGGTTGAAAGAAAAACCGCTTTTTGACCATAACTCTTCGAAAATAGCTCGGAATAAGCTATCAATTTCAGTAATTAATTAGCATACTATGTATAATTACTGTACAAATTTTTATGAACGTACCACTCTTACTTCTGAAGATATGAAACATTTTTGAAAAAACGGCAATTTTATTTGAAGGGTTTTTGCTCATAACACGCAGAGTTTTTGATCAAACCTTATCACAACTTCAGGAAAGATGACAAAATACAAGAGAAAGAACATACTAAAGCGGTAAATAAAAATATTAAAAATTCGATGAGATATGAACGTTAAAAGGAAATAATTTTTCACGGCGCATGCGCGAACGACAGAAATTTATAACTACAAAAATATTGTAGCCTGATTTATACTGCATCTTATAAAAAAAGTTCCAGATGAATATCATGAAAAATGAAAAAGATATCAGCGATCTAGTGAGCTGTATTTCATTCATTTCGCAGACAATACATAAATAGTGAGGGTCTGTCCACAAAGAGCTATTTTTAAATTAAAGGTTATTGCGTCGTCTTTCAAAACCAACGTTTCAGAGGGTGTCTGGATACTTTTGGAAACGTACGTATAAGGTCTTTTTGGCCGAACAGACGAAATGTGACTTCTATGCCCAATATAAATTTTCAAACTGTATACAATTTAACATTGAAAAAAAATGATCGATTGTCACCACACTATTTGTGGACAACCCCTCACTATTTATGTATTGTCTGCGAAATGAATGAAATACAGCTCACTAGATCCCTGATATCTTTTTCATTTTTCATGATATTCAACTGAAACTTTTTTTATAAGATGCAGTATAAATTAGGCTACAATATTTTTGTAGTTATAAATTTCTGTCGTTCGCGCATGCGCCGTGAAAAATTATTTCCTTTTAACGTTCATATCTCATCGAATTTTTAATATTTTTATTTACCGCTTTAGTATGTTATTTCTCTTGTATTTTGTCATCTTTCCTGAAGTTGTGATAAGGTTTGATCAAAAACTCTGCGTGTTATGAGCAAAAACCCTTCAAATAAAATTGCCGTTTTTTCAAAAATGTTTCATATCTTCAGAAGTAAGAGTGGTACGTTCATAAAAATTTGTACAGTAATTATACATAGTATGCTAATTAATTACTGAAATTGATAGCTTATTCCGAGGTATTTTCGAAGAGTTATGGTCAAAAAGCGGTTTTTCTTTCAACCCCCTTATTGTCGTCCCCCAAATGCAAGGGTAATTTAATTTCAACTTGGAAATGTTCGGTGAAGTCTATATTTTGTATGACTAAAGTTAAAGAACAATTGATCACTTATTTCTCGAGCTATATGTAAGAATGTAAATTTTTGAAAGTGTCCGGATACTTTTGGCCACCTAGTGTATTAGTTATTCACAGCAATTTTCAATCTTTGATTATCTCTAGATGGTAAAATTTAAAAGGTCATGGAGCTCTGCATACCTATATTTGAGATTAATATCGTTTGGATAGACCCCTAGTGAAAAAAATACATAAACGGGATTTGGAATAGAACAGATATCAATATGGCAACGGTACTATGCAACGAGAGATGAAAAATTATTTTTTATGTATCAAGACCCGATTTCTGCAAGGTTAAGACAGCATTTGACGACTCTAAATCAAAACAACACGGGAACAAAAAGTAGAGTAGATGCACAACAAATTATAAAACAATACAAGAAAAATCTTCAAACAATACAAGATGAATTATAAAACACTTGTTTTTCATAATGCTGGATATAATACAGTAAACAGCTTGCACCAACAGCAAATGTGTTGATGAGAATGAAGAGAAAAACACGATAGCAGTTGATATTAAATGACTAAACTCCAGAATCACTCATTTCGAGTAGACACGACGAATTAGACCCTTAGGAGCCTGGAGCGAAAAAAAGACATTTACTAATCAGTCAAGAAATAAACTGAAAGCAAATAGTTTTGAAACTTATTCAAATGAAGCTTTCTTTCTTTAACTTTAAACTCAATAACCTTTCTCTCTCACTGCATCACATATTAGCAAATAAGGGAAAAATGTCACAGCAATTTTCAATCTTTGATTCTCTCTAGATGGTAAAATTTAAAAGGTCATGGAGCTCTGCATACCTACATTTGAGATTAATATTGTTTGGATAGACGGGTAGTTTAAAAAATGCACGAATGGGATTTGGAATAGAAAAGATATCAATATGGCAACTGTACTTGCAACTCAAGAAATGAAAAATTATTTTTTATGCATAAAGACCCGATTTTTGCGAGGTTAATACAGCATTTGACAACTCTTAATCAAAGCAACACAGAAACAAAAAGTAGAGTAAAAGCATAAATTATTATGAAACAATACAAGATAAATTATAAAACATACTTGTTTTTCATAATGCTGGATATAATGCAGTAAACAGCTTGCGCCAACAGCAAATGTGTTGATGATAATGAAGAGAAAAACACGATAGCAGTTGATATTAAATGACTAAACTCCAGGATCACTCATTTCGAGTAGACACGACGAATTAGACCCTTAGAAGCCTGGAGCGAAAAAAAGACATTTACTAATCACTCAAGAAATAAACTGAAAGCAAATAGTTTTGAAACTTATTCAAATGAAGCTTTTTTTCTTTAACTTTAATCTCAAGAACATTTCTCTCTCACTTCATCACATATTAGTAATTCAGGTAAAAATAATGTTAAAGCAATTTTAATCTTTGACTCTCTCAAAATGGTAAAATTTAATATGTCATGGAGCTCTGCATACCTATATTTGAGATTAATATTGTTTGGATAGACCCGTAGTTTAAAAAATACACGAAAGGGATTTGGAATAGAAAAGATATCAATATGGCAACGGTACTATGCAACTCAAGAGATGAAAAATTAATTTTCATGCATAAAGACCCGATTTCTGCGAGGTTAATACAGCATTTGACAACTCTTAATCAAAGCAACACAGAAACAAAAAGTAGAGTAAAAGCACAAATTATTATGAAACAATACAAGATAAGTTATAAAACATAATTGTTTTTCATAATGCTGGATATAATGCAGTAAACTGCTTCGCCAACAGCAAATGTGTTGATGAGAATGAAGAGAAAAACACGATAGCCAGTTGAAATTAAATGTCTAAACTCCAGGATCACTCAGGTTCGAGTAGACACGACGAATTAGACCCTTAGGAGCCTGGAGCGAAAAAAAGACATTTACTAATCAGTCAAGAAATAAACTGAAAGCAAATAGTTTTGAAACTTATTCAAATGAAGCTTTCTTTCTTTAACTTTAAACTCAATAACCTTTCTCTCTCACTGCATCACATATTAGCAATTCAGGGAAAAATGTCACAGCAATTTTCAATCTTTGATTCTCTCTAGATGGTAAAATTTAAAAGGTCATGGAGCTCTGCATACCTACATTTGAGATTAATATTGTTTGGATAGACGGGTAGTTTAAAAAATGCACGAATGGGATTTGGAATAGAAAAGATATCAATATGGCAACTGTACTTGCAACTCAAGAAATGAAAAATTATTTTTTATGCATAAAGACCCGATTTTTGCGAGGTTAATACAGCATTTGACAACTCTTAATCAAAGCAACACAGAAACAAAAAGTAGAGTAAAAGCATAAATTATTATGAAACAATACAAGATAAATTATAAAACATACTTGTTTTTCATAATGCTGGATATAATGCAGTAAACAGCTTGCGCCAACAGCAAATGTGTTGATGATAATGAAGAGAAAAACACGATAGCAGTTGATATTAAATGACTAAACTCCAGGATCACTCATTTCGAGTAGACACGACGAATTAGACCCTTAGAAGCCTGGAGCGAAAAAAAGACATTTACTAATCAGTCAAAAAATAAAACTGAAAGCAAATAGTTTTGAAACTTATTCAAATGAAGCTTTTTTTCTTTAACTTTAATCTCAAGAACATTTCTCTCTCACTTCATCACATATTAGTAATTCAGGTAAAAATAATGTTAAAGCAATTTTAATCTTTGACTCTCTCAAAATGGTAAAATTTAATATGTCATGGAGCTCTGCATACCTATATTTGAGATTAATATTGTTTGGATAGACCCGTAGTTTAAAAAATACACGAAAGGGATTTGGAATAGAAAAGATATCAATATGAGAACGGTACTGTGCAACTCAAGAGATGAAAAATTAATTTTCATGCATAAAGACCGGATTTCTGCAAGGTTAATACAGCATTTGACAACTCTAAATCAAAGCAACACAGAAACAAAAAGAAGAGTAAAAGCACAGATAATTTTGAAACAATACAAGATAAATTATAAAACGCTTGTTTTTTATAATGCTGGATATAATGCAGTAAACAGCTTGCGCCAACAGCAAATGTGCTGATGAGAATGAAGAGAAAAACATGATAGCCAGTTGAAATTAAATGTCTAAACTCCAGGATCACTCCATTTAGAGTAGACACGAAGAATTAGTCGTTTAGGAGCCTGGAGTGAAAAAAAAGACATTTACTAATCAGTCAAAAAATAAATTGACAGCACATAGTTTTTAAACTTTTTCAACTGAAACTTTATTTCTTTAGCTTTAATTTCAATAGCCTTTTTCCCTCACTACATCAAATTTTAGCAATTCAGGGAAAAATAATGTCACAAAAATTTCCAATATGTGACACTCTCGAGATGGTAAAAATTACCAGATAATGGAGCTCTGCATACCTATGTTTGAGATTAATATTGTTTGGAAAGACCCGTAGTTTAAAAAATACACGGATCTAAAAAATAGGATCTGGAATGGAAAGGATAGCAACGGTACTTTGCAACAAGTAGCGTAGCTATGGTGTCCAACACCCGTGGCGAACTTCAGAAAAATCGCCCCCCCCCCCCTCCCCCCAAAAAATAAAGGTTGCACTGATGGGAGGAAATGGGAAGTCATAACAACCTCACAAAATTTCCTTGTTCCGAAAATTTTGATTTATTTGTTCGGAAAATTTTCAGAAAATATTGCAATTTTGGGATTTTTTCCTTCTTAAAGCGTTTTAATGATGTTCAGTGCTCCCTCTCATTTGATGTATGCATAATATGTCTGCTTGTTCGAATTATTGCGTAAAATAAGAATTTCATTAGACAATTTCACAATTTTTCCCTTTAAAACAGTTTTAGTTCGGGGCGTCCCTACCTTTCCCTATCATTTCACATAAATTCAAGAAACCAATTAATTCTTGCAATTCGTTATTAAATCCAGTACTTTTTTTTTCCTCACAACAACTTTCATTTTAAATATAAATTCTTTTTAAATGCTAGAAGAATTAATACAATGAACATTATTTGCGCATTAAAAAAAATTAAAGCATCAATTCTATTGTAATTAGGAAAGCAAAGAAAATACAAAAAGCAAATTAATTTAAACTCGGCTTAAAAATGCGACTACTTGCATACAGGCAAAAAAAAGTTCTCTAATTTAGGCCTCCGATTATTTTTTATTAAGAGCAAGAATCTGAGAAACTGTCACGCCTAGCATTCTGAGGTGATTCATGACATTTCAGATTTTTTCCAAAAGTTTACCAAATGCTTATTTATTTACAACACATATTTCGAGCTCGTGTACTTGGTCACTCGACCCGTTTATGAGCTCACTTCCAATATGACAGATAGTACAAGACAGAAACATAGTACAGGACAGAGTTTACGCTCACGGAGAAGGAAGTTATTACAAGCAGAGCGAGGGCGGGAATCGAACCCGCCGTCCTGGGCTTGCTAAAGTGACGCGCAGACATACAGCAAAAATGTTTATTATCTTATTGAAAGAAGCCAAATGCGGAATAGTGTGACAGATAAAAGGAATAGGAAATGCTGTCAGGTTACCAGATTTAGCAATTTATCGCTCAGTTGAATTATTCTAATTATTCGCTTCAAAGATGTGTATAAAGCAAGAACAAGCAGTATAATTGGTCACAGTTAAACATCGCACAAGTTGAAATACTGCTTAACGTTAATAATATTTTTTAAATTATTATTTTTTTGCTCTTAAAATAGAAACAAGTCTTAAAAATATTTAACAAAGTGTAAACATCACATAATGCAAAATATCCCCAAATTAAAAAAATTGATATTGAAAACAAAAATGCCGACACACATACACTGAAGTGACAAAAGTCATGGGATACCTCTTAATATCGTGTCGGCCCTCCTTTTGCCCGGCGAAGTGCAACAACTCGACGTGGCATGGACTCAACAAGTCGTTGGAAGTCTTCTGCAGGAATATTGAGCCATGCTGTCTCGATAGACGTCCATAATTGTGAAAGCGTTGATGGGGCAGGATTTTGGGCACGAACAGACCTCTCGATGGTGTCCCATAAATGCTCAATGGGATTCATGTCGGGCGATCTAGGTGGCCAAACCATTCGTTGGAATTGTCCAGAATTTTCTTCAAACCAATTGCGAACAGTTGTGGCCCGGTGACATGGCGCATTGTCATCCATAAAAATCCCATCGTTGTTTGGGTACATGAAGTCCATGAATGGCTGCAAGTGATCTCCAAGTAGCTGCACATAAGCATTTCCAGTCAATGTTCGGTCCAGTCGCACTAGAGGACCAAGTCCATGCCATGAAAAAACAGCCCACACCATTACGGAGCCACCACCAGCTTGAACAGTGCCTTGCTGACAGTTTGGGTCCATGGCTTCGTGGGGTCTGCGCCACACTCGAACCCTACCATCGGCTCTTACCAGCTGAAATCGTGACTCATCGGACCAGGCCACGGTTTTCCATTCATCTAGGGACCAACCGATATGCTCACGTGCCCACGAGAGTCGCTGCAAGCGATGTCGTTCTGTCAGTAAAGGCACTCGAGTCGGTCTTCTGCTGGAATAGCCCAAGAAATCCAAATTTCTCCGCACAGTTCTAGCAGACACGTCCATTGTACGTCCCACATTGATTTCTACGGTGATTTGACGCAGTGTTGCTTGTCTGTTAGAATTTACGACTCTTTGCAGACGTCGCCGGTCTCGATCTTTAAGTGCAGGCGGTCGACCACTGCGCTGTCCATGGTGGGATGTTATGCCTGAAATTTCATACTCTCGGCACACTCTTGACACAGTGGATCTGGGAATGTTGAATTCTCTAACGATTTCCGAAATGGCATGACCCATGCGTCTAGCTCCAACTAACATTCCGCGTTCAAAGTCTGTTAATTCACGTCGTGCGGTCATCATCACGTTAAAACCTCTTCACATGAATAACTTGAACAGAAATGAAAGCTCTGTAAAAGCACTGCGCATTTATACCTGTTCTATGCGATGCTACTGCCATCTGAAAATTTGCATATTGCTATCCCATGACTTTTGTCACTTCAGTGTATATAGATTAGGGATGGACCGGATAGTGATTTTGCCGGATACCGGATATCCGATGCCTCATCACAAGCTGGATACCGGATATCCGGAATTGTGCCGCCGGATGGCCTGCGGATATCCGGCATTACAATTGCATTTTCGCTTATTTTTATGTAATTCAGCTTCAAAACAATAAATCAAAGTTGTTTCTCGCATCATTTCTTTAAGAACATGTGAAATACATTCAAATTAATTTTTAAAGCCTCTATTTTATTATACATGAGCAGCGCTACATATGAAATGAAACACTAGCATACTGTGATTTCTGTCTAAATTATGTATTTTTATCAAAAGAGACAAAACTTTAAAAGATAGAACTAAATCTTTCTGTATGTACTCAAAAGTTTACTTAATTATTCTTAGTTTAAATTTTAAAGCTTTTCTGTTTCAATATCATTTCAATAAGTTTCTACGTAAATGATACAGTTATTAAATATTTCACCAATATTATATACACAATAATTAATACATTTTATTAGAATTTATGAATTTAAACTTCATTACAAAGTAACACATTTTCTTATTTCTAATTTTGCAATAATATAAAGCAACATTTTGCTTTGAAATTCTTTTTTTTAAAGAATAATACGCATGTAATTTTTCTAACATACAAGTTAAAGAAGAAAATATTAAAACAGGACCAGTGTGTTAAAAAATAATAATAATAAACTTATACTCAAATAAACAATTAAAAATTTTATACAACTCCAAAAAACAATGGTACATATTTTCTGAAGATTCAAATCAGCAGCTTTAATATATTTTTAAGAGTTATGCTAAAGTTGTTCACTTTTTAAAAAACAAATGAGTAAACTTATACTTAAATAATCAACTTGAAATTTTACTTTAGCTCCAAAAAATTATGATACACATTCTTAAAAGTAGCAAATTATAATTTTAAATACATTAAGAGTCATGCTAAACACATTAACTTTTTAAAAAACAAATTAGGGTTGGTTCGGGTAAGTGGGGCACTGGGGTAAGTGAGCCACCCCCCTTAAAACTGAAATGCGCATATGGTTTTCATACTTTTTTGTTCTGATCATGTAAAATTGCATCACAGTGATTGCTTTTGCATATATTTGGGTTTCATGGAACTTTTTTGGATCATATAATTTATGTCAAAAAAATTTCCAAAAAAAAAAAATTTTTTTTTGCGAGTTCAAGCAACATTTTTCAAAGAAGTGCTTCAATGTTAGTTTTTATTATTTTTTCTATATTCATCAAGTTTTCTTGTAGAGTTTAACCTAAAGTATACATTGCAGTAAAAAATTTTATGCAAAGTAAGTGTTTAAGGGGAGGGGTCCCACTTACCCCGTGGTTTTTCTCTATTAGGGTAAGTGGGGTGGCCCCTTCACTATGATGTAAGTGGGCCCCCTCATAATAATGATAATTTCAAAATGAAAAGTAGGTTTTAATGAAGCAATTTCTCGATGAAATGAAAGATAATTAGGGAGACTTAGAAGAAATTGATGGTTCAGCTGCAAAAGCTGGTAGCTATGTATTTGTGAAACTTGCATCAAAACGAAAATCATAAAGTATTATGAAGGTCTAATTTTAAAACATGAAACAAATGACAAAAATACTGCAAAATTTGATAGGACGAATCGAAATAGCTACACTTTTTATTGGCTTGATGTAGGTGATGTTAGAATTGTAACTGAGGATGAAATGATAATGTTTGTCCCCCAGAAAACTTAAAATAGACGCTGCCATTAAGTGTTTATGTTTTTTTTTTCAACCAATAATTTTTTTTCTATTTTACCAAAATTGATCTTAATCGACTCTATTATGTTTATTCAACAGTAATTTATATGTAAAAGCAAAAAATATGCCTAACAGCTTTTAATGAATTTCACAGACACAATTGTTTTGTATTACGCTTTATAATTTTCTGTCATACACATTTTAGCTCAAGTAGATATCTCGTTAATGGATACATTTACAAAAAATATTTCCTTCTAAAATTTTACATACTTTATCAGGTAGGACTCGCAAACCCCTTTTTTAGACATGCTCACTTTAAATATAAATAACTAGGGGGTGGCCCACTTACCTCTTTCTAGGGATAAGTGGGTCCCCCACATCATTTTGTAAAGAATACCATAGCTAAAAATATTTAAAGCATATTTTTAGGAAATGATGTTGAACTTGTGTTTATTAATAATGTCCAAGGTAAAATAAGTCAACAAATTTAAGCTGTTATAAGCAGTGAGCTCTGTCGAAAAAAAATTTACGAGTTGTACCATACTAAGTGCGGTCGCTCGCTGGTATTCTAATTTCACATTAGCTACCAGTTTTTTTCGCTCTCTTTGCTTTATAAGAGGATTTTTGCCTCCAACTCGACTACTTTCGTATTCCATGCTGATGAGAGCAGAATAAGCTCGAAACAGCTGTCCATGGATCGAAATAGCAGAGTTGGTGGTGTATTGCAAATTTAAGCTGTTTTGCTTTAAAACTTTTGTATAAGGCTTTAAAAACGAACTGTTCTAAAAAGGGGGCCCACTTACCCTAACCAACCCTAATAAACTAATTCTTAAACAATCACCTCGAAATTCAACTTCATTTTGAAAACATAAAGATACATTCTTAGATGCAAATGTTATATTTATGGGTTATTCCAGCCAAAATGGTACAAATCATGTCTGAAATTGTTGAGTTAAGTTTATCAAATGAAGTAATTTTCGTCAACTAATCGTTGCTTTTAAAATTATTCTCTGTTTATTTGTGCATAATAAAGTAAATGGCTTGTATATGAGTCATTCATTAAGAGTTTTGAATAGTTTGGCCACTTTGTGTAACAGAGGAGACAAATGAGGTTTGAAAAATATATTTCTAATCGTACAGAAAAGTTAATTACAGAACAAGTATGAAATGGACTAAACATCCTAAAACTAATTCTGTCTGCAATTTTAAGAAAAAATATTTTTTGCACCATTAATGCGACTGTAACAGAGTGGACATCCGAAAGTGCAAATTTACTATCATCAGCAAAGAATTTTAGGTTTATCTTAGTTGCTGACTATATAATTCAATGTATCAAAGTAATCACAGCAGATACATTACTTGTACTTCTTTAAAAAAAATATCACATTGAATGCAATTGCTTATTTTATTTCTGAAAGGCTCGTAACAAAGTGGACTGTTTGAAACATAAAAAATCTAGGAACGAAGATAAATAAGTGTTTATACAAGATTTTTTTGTTTACGCACATAAAAATCAGCAAAAAGGGTGTCAGAAGCATTTTTGTGCTGTGCATTGCAAATGATTTTAAGTCCTAGCAATTTGAAACTGGGCAGATCATTTTTTCATTCTTTTGCCAAAGATTTTTTTTTTTTTTTTGAGTCCTCTATAAATGGCTTATGCCTAAATAAGTAATACTTGGTTACACACAATTAGATGGAGAACAAATAAAAAAATTCAATTAATTGGTGGTAAATATTAAAATTAATTACAAAAATTCTGAAGTATCGGGACTGATTTGTGCCATTTTCGTTGAAATGACCGAAATATTATTCTTCTTATTAAAAATTATTCTAAACATGTCCACTTTAAAAAATAAATTAATAAAATATCTAAATAATTAACTTAAAGTTTTACTTAAATTCCAAAAAACAAAATATACTTTCTAAAGATGCAAATTAACATCTTAAATACAGTCGAGCTCAATAGCTCATAGTTCCAAGGGACCGGCTAAAAGCTTAGAGTTATTGATAGTTCGAGGTGCAAACAGTTCCTACCGTCTTTTCAAGAATTTGGGACCAAATGAAAACTTTGAAATAAAGGTATATTTGAGTTTATGAAGCTTCGAGTTATCGAGACTCGATTGAATGTTATTGAGGGTCATGCTACACATGTTCTCGAGGAGTTACGGAGAGGCTTGACAGACGTGAACAGATTCTAATAGCAGAGAAATATCTTTTCTGAAAGGAAGGGATTACAAAAAGAAAGAACGAAACAAAGTGCAAGATTCAAAATTTCTTTACACACATTCAAACTCTCTTTCAAAAAAAAAAGCATGGCTAAGTTGCAATGATTCATGGGGACAGATGTTTACATTATCTAGAAGAACACTTTCGCCAATGTTAGATAGGTTATTTATTGTATGTTATTTTCAATAATAGTGGCAATAAAGCAATAATAGTGGCAAAGTAAAAAATATCTAATTATAACATCATTGGGTGTTTATAGATCGCAATTTTTGTTAAAAGTAGAAAAACTAAAAATAAAAGAATTCAATAAATAAAATAATTTGAGAATTTATATTAAAAGCTAATGCGATTAATTTTTATGAACTAACCATATGATCGTAAGTTTTTTTTCACCCTTTTGTCGCACATTAATCCTTGAAGGTTTGTAGCTTTTTCTTTCCAAATATTTTAACTAAAATATTTTTGAAAAGCTGAAGACAATCATACTTTATCTGGAAATTGTGAAAAATCAAATATGCAGAATGCTTCCATGTCCAGTACAAAGTCGGAGGAATAATACATAATTTTTGTTTTAGAAGCAAAAATTGGTAAAAAGGAAAGGTGAAAAGTAATTATATCATCTAAAAAGTTTATCAAACAATGAAATTTTTAACTGGGATTTTTGTAAAAAAGAAAATATTCAATTAGGTCCTCACATCATACCGAATACCCCTCACATCAATACCGTATACTTTGCCGGATATCCTGCAAAAATCTTCCGGATATCCGCATCCGGAGCGGCCAGCCGGATCAGATAGCCGGAAGTACCGGATACTTTAAATATCAGCCGGACAGTTACCGGATATCCGGTCCATCCCTAATATAGATGCTAATTACTGTTGAAAAATATTTTTTTATTGCTAGCTCTGCAATCGTGAACTTAAGTGTCTTCAAAAAAAGGCTCACGAAATCCTTTTCTAGTGACTCAAAAAATTGGCAGATCGTTCTTTCTTGATGCTCCATAAAAAAAAATCAAATCCTTTTCCGAAGACAATTACACTTTTTAATTGCACCCCCTCTACTCTCGCCCGCCCTACACGTAGGTACACTGGCCCTGTTAATGCCGTGGATATTTCTTTAATACCACAAGAATAAATCAAAAGATAGTAATTAATTCATATCTAGCCAAACTTGAAACTTACTTTAGTGGTTGAATTACCAGTTTTACCTGAGAGTTGGAAAGTGTTACCTTACTTTCCTTAGGAACTTCAACAGCAGAACCTTTTCCTTCAGCTTCCTTTTGGCTGTAGCAAATAAAAAGAAGTTCCAGAATAACTGGGCCAGCATCAAGTTGCCTCGAAAATTGAGATGCAGTGAATCCCTTCCCAAACAGCTTTTCCGTGATGTTTCAGACCTGCAAAAGAAAAATTTGAGTTATAATCACATAATTCCAACAAGCATTCATTAAACTTACCAAACTTGACGTTCTGCCGCTCCACGTGAACCGCCAACAGTCGCCGCTCCGATAACGGATGGTAGAAGTCTTCCCTCCGGGGTAAAATTGCAGAAATTATGATTTTCACATCCTTGTTGCACTTCTCCACCTCCTTCAGCAAGTCCTTGTAGTCCTCCAAGCATTGGTTTTCATCAAGATTTACGTCGTTTGTGCCTACATGTAAAACAAGAAAATCATAATTAATTAGGTTCAGAGAACAAACTTTCTTTCTCATACGTTTTATGGTTATGCCTGGAAAAGAACGCACATTAATTTCATGACCGGACAATTCAGATGACAAATACAGTGGCTCACAAAAGTGTTCATACACTTACCATTTTCAATGAAATCAAGCTTTTTTCATTAAATAAAATTAATATTTTGGACTGGGTGTTTAATAGTAATATCTTTGATCTATTCATAACAAAACTATATGAAATATTTTAATTATTTAACAAAACTTGATTTTTAAAAAATTAATAATCAAAAAGTATCATGATATTGATCTCACAAAAGTCTTCGTACATTTTGAAGAAATATTTACATATTTGTAAATAATCTAATTTTTCATTGTTTTATCATTTAGTATGTTATTCTTCAGTGTCTGCAACAGCCTTTAAACGCTTTGGATTAGATTTGGTTAGTTTTTTTGTGATATTTACGTCCATGTTTATTCACTCTTTGATCATTATACTGCTTTTAATTTGCTTTTCGTTTTATTGTGGTATTTTTGCACTCTAGCCTCCAGTTTTCTCGAATTTTGTTCCATTGGGTTTAAACTAAGTTTAATTATAACTTGGGTTGTATTTATAAAAGTTTTGGGCAGTTTTAGAGACGCCAAAAGCGAACGTTGAAAGCTGTGTGATTCTTACAGTTATCTGGGAAAGAAAAGTAAGTTGCTTCCAGTGCCCAAATTTTAGGCTGATAGTTTTAAATTGCGTTGTAAAATATTTAAATAAACAGTATGCTTCATCACTCCATCAATAAATATAATTTACTAAGTCCTGCTGCTGACAAACACCCTTATTCAAGAACATCTCTATTACCACTTCACTTGACTTTTCCAACTGACTTTTCTCCTCCTTATAATTATCCCCCAAAAAGTTAAATTTACTTCCATCTGCAAATATGTCGTTATTCTAAAACATTTTGGGGTTATTTATCATTTATTTTGTGAAGAAAATCCTAAGTGTTACGTTATTTGAACTAACAAAACATTTTCTGAGGTTAAAGTGCCCAAGTATTCCAGCTGTTTAGAAGATTGGGCGAACCTTTTCAGTTAAAATTGAACCATAAAATGCTTCCTTAAATTCTGCTGAAACTTTTATAGCTTTCAAATGTAGATTTTTCATAAATTCTCTAACCATAAATCTCAAACTACGTATTACAGGAGGTTTTGCCAGTTGACCCTTTCTTACCTAGGCTTCGCTCCGATTTTTTTCTTCAAAGCATTTTAACACATATTTCACTAAGGAATTATAAATTAACTAACTTAGAGATATTGTGAGCCGACTTACTATTATTATGATGAAAAATAATCCCATTTCTATCGTTGTCTGTTTTTTACAAATACAAGACATTTAAAAATAGTTAGTAGATTATTTCGGAGTAAAATAGTAAAAAGTTAAAGTCAAATACTTTTTAAGTGTCAATACAGTGCAAGAACAATGAAAAAACGACAGATGTGAACTTAAATCAGGAATTTTTGGAAAATATTGCAATGTACGAAGACTTTTGTGGCATGTTATTTCTGTGTGTCTTCGCTTTTTGACTCATTTCAGATAGAAAATCAGTCAATATTTCAAAAACAAATACAGGGCTTTATTCAGAATGATTCAGAGATGATGGGAAAAAATATTGGTCTTCATATTCAAACTCAGTTTCAGGGAATTTTTGTTCAATTGCAATTTTTTAAGATGTACGAACACTTTTGTGAGCCACTGTATTTCACCATAGAATCCCCGGTAATAAGTAGACGCATGAAAAAAACAACAAAATTCAAATCAAAACATAAAAGTGATATACAAAACACAGAAATATTGGAAATAATCAATTTTTGCAATTCCACAACGTGGTAGCCTCGGGCGATTCAGGTGTAAACAAACAAAGCGTCTAGGGGCAGGACAAATCCAAATGTTAAATTCGCCTTCGCTGGGTAGGGGAAATCCAGGGAGGTGCCAAGCTATTGCGTAAACAAATTCTGCTCATGTGTTTGTTTCTTCCGAATTATTGTTCTCAAGTGAGTTAAAAAATGCAGCTTTGGCTTCTGAACAGAAAAAATACCCTCCTGAAAACAGGTTTCATGTGTACACAAATGGTTCAACTGAAGATGTTCCTTTATTCGCCTTGAAATCTTGAGTTTTATCTGGAAGCATTTTCTAGTTGTGCGCAGCTTCATCAGCATTATAGATTTGCTCATCTACCAAGTCTAGCTCAACAATTTTTCGATTCAATTCACCAGAAAAACATGCTGCTGCTGTATCATCGGCCGATTGTTTTCCCCCGCAAATTTGTAATTGGCCTATACCGTGTCTTTTTTGCCACAAAATAAATGAGACAGAGACCTTTTCCGAGCACCTTACTTATTTTCTCAAAAACGGTTTCGAACTAATAGTTTTTTTTTTTTGGGAGACAAAAGAAAAGAGCGATATAAAGAGGCGCGATATAACGAGGGGCTACTGTATTTAGCAATTCTCTTGTCCAACACCGTGAATGGACCACAAGCATTTACATACACATGGTAGAGGATTGAACAGCTTATTCAAAAAAAAAAAAAAAAAAATCACAGGAGCTAGAAGAGTTTATTGTGAAAACTTAAAATGAGACTTAGGTTTTAAAAGAAAAAAGAAGGGGGTGGGGAGGAAACACCAATTTTGAAAATATTTACTTTTTAGGGCTTGAAATTAAAAAAGGGATCTTACGCCAATATTCCAGCACAAAAAAGGAAATAAAATCAACCATGAACTAAATTGCAACATCTGATGATGTTTCTTTCATTATGATATATTGAGTTAATAAAATGCTCAGTATTGGTGTATATGTACGCTATGGACTTTAAAAATATTAAAAGTGTTCGAATTTTTGTCCTGATACTTTTGTTATATTCTGTCATGATTTCTTCTCAAAGCCAGTACCCACGACAATGTCTGAATATGGCTAAACTGAATACACTATGTTATGCTCCACACTTCATTACAAGAAAAAAAAAACAATATTATAAGCAATTCATTATTATAAACTTGTTGCGCACTCCAGTATCTTTCATAATTTGATTTAATACCCTTCTTTTTAGTCACCTAAATGGCTAAAATTAGTATACCATAGGGTTACATTCATTATAAATGCATTAATCCAGTACTCATTCTCCCTTCAAATATTTTTTTAATTCACAAAAATTAATTTTTGCAAGGTTTTGTGAACTGATATATACTGTGTGTAGGCTTAATGTGCATGCAAGCTTTTTCATTCAAAATATCAATTGATTTTAACTTACTACTTATTGGTACAATGGAAGGCGGTTAATTGAATCAGCTGCTTTAATGCATCAAATTGTCAAAAACAAATCAAAATCCAGCCTCAGTAAATCAGCTACATTATTGAATCAGACGTTTTTTTAATCAAAACTATTCAGAACAAACATGATTAATATAAGTGGCGGCCACTGTTGTACTTTTTGTAACATAAATAATAAAATACTCTTAACGATGAAAAGGAAAATAAAGACACTTGTTGAATTTACTATTTTATTCACCCCCGCCTTCTTGAAATGTATGTAAATTTTTGTCTAGAAACGAAGTACAGTATGTTCCACTTGATTTTAAAAAATGCGTTGTTTTAAATCAACTTTTCCGGTATTTGGCAAGAATCGTAAATGATATAACTAACAAAATGTGCTCCAAAACTCGAACAGAAATAATTTTCTGCAGTTAGATTATATGAACTGCATATACAAATATACTCTTGAAAAATCTGGAGTGCTAAGTATAGCAAGTTCAAAGTGTTTTTATTAAAAATATTCATTATGTACTTTCTGCACATTTGTTTAGTTCTTAGCACAGACTTGAGTAATAACCAATGAAATGTACTCTTAATAGTGCAAAAAAATAAAAAAAATGAAATAGGATTGAGAAAATATTATCATGTGAAATAAATTTCAGAAATTGAAAACCATCAGTTGCTGAGAACTTAACACTGGCAATAAGTAGGTTATAAGAAGTTTACTGCATGGTTCCTATATTAAATTCTAGTTTATGTATTCTTGGCAAATAATTGCTTTTAAATTAGCCTTTACATGTTTATTTTTGAAAAAACAATTTAAAGGGATCAAACTGTACATTTTAAGGTAGAGTTTTTGAAACATATTAAGCAGAACGCTAGTGAACAGTTATCCAACAGTTTCATAGACCTTCTGACTCATCCAAGGTTTTGTATTTAATTGCTGAGTTCATTTGTTCGGTGATTTTTTTTCACTTTAATGTAACTATTAGTTTTATTTAATGGACTGCTTTATTTAAAAACAACATTATTGATTTCGGCAATATTTTACCAGAAAATAAATGCTTTGCTGTTTTGACTAGTTTGGTGAAACATTTTCGAAATGAGCTGTGCCACCATTATTTGGGCTTTTATTAACTTTCTTGGTTTATACTAGTGGTTTTCACATGTGTGGATCCAGAGGTGGAGGGGTGTGACCTCTTCCTTAAAGGGCCAAATATTGCCTAAAACTGCATTTTTGGACTTATATTTCAACAATATTGCAAAATAGTCCCGGTTCTCACATTAAAATTGCACTTTGACCCCTCCCTTTCCAAAAGCTTGATCCTCCCTTGGGTTCCCAAAATGATCCACATGGATCCCCACGGGTTCACCAGCCTCGATGTCATTTACGCAAGTTATACAAACATTTAGTCATTCTATATGTGCAATATAGTGTCCAACGCAATTTTTACCGCACATTTTTTTCTATTTTGAAATGCTAAAAACATTGCATTTCTTTCCTAATTTTGGAACTATGCCTAGATGGATGGTTCACGAGCAACGGACAAAATCTGGTAAGGATCCGTGGAGGAAAAATATTTGGGAATCTCTGGTGTATTCAAAAGCATGACTTGTTTCCGCTGAAATTTATTCTTTCATCATTACTTCGGAAAGATTCATGCATCACGATGCATTAAGAATTTTAGAAGCTGTTTTTAGTAGCTTATTGTGAAATAAATACTTGTATGTTTTCATGTTACACAAAACCAAAATAAGTAAGTGCATTATTTATACGGATTTAATACCAGGCTTACACAATCACATTAGAAGTTTTTCTTCATTTTACGATTGTCCACTGTTTACGGACAATCGGTATATTTTGGAAAACGGTATATTTTGGAAAAACAGAGGGGGAAACACCATTAAGTGATCTGATGATTGAAAATATCCCCTGCAAAAGTATTTCTTCATATAAAAGAGGTGACGAATAAATCTGACATTCCTTAGAAAAAATGTTGTCGCTACAAGGATGAATAATGTGTCATCTATTATGTATCATATTATCCCGCGTTAGCCAGCATGCCGGAAAAAGTGAGGTTGACCAGCAGCCTAAAAATTCTCATTTTTCGGCATGCTGGATAATTCATGATTCATTTTGCAACAAAATCAAAGAAAATTTCTACTCTCAGTTTCAACCGCAAAGCAAACCAGTGATAGGAAAAATTATAATAAATTCCTAAAGTAACCTCTTTCTCAAAAACAAACCAATAAATTGCAAGTTTCCAAGATGAAAAAAATCGTAGTGGTTTGATATCTTGTTATAGTTTATTAATATTTTGAAAAAATTAAACTGTTTAATATAATACTGTTTTCTCCGCTGAATCGGGTAACGGATAAACTAATACCCGCTCATACAAATAAAACATCCAGGAACCAATACCATAGATGCAATGTTAAAGATCACCGCTTAAACAAATATCTCGCTTAATCAAATAATATTTCTTGAAATCGACAGTATTCGTTTAAGCAGGGCCAACAGTTCTTTTAAAATGATCTATTCTGTTGTGCGAAGCAGAAAAGGTGAATCTGCAGCTGAGCTCAAAATGAGAAATCATTTTTTAAAGTTTTATTCCGCCGTGTATATCATTTAGATGCTACTTTTTTAGAAATTTTATTTCAATATTATTTACAAAGCACCATAAAACAAGGTATTTAGGTTATACATATATATGTTACAAAGAATTACCAGCTGACAATAATTCACTTGTGGTTGTAAAACTTGTGCAGATAAGACTTATGTGCTTAGGACTCCGGTGTAGCACTTACATAATTTTTTAAGTTGAATATGCATTTGTTATCGTATTAAATAACTTCTTTCTTACCTTGGTTTTTCTGGCATGCCGGAAAGGGCCAGGCAAGGGTTATTGAAAATCTGGTGACACACAAATTTTGCAGCATGCCAGCTAATGCTAAGTAATATTATGGTATTTTGTAACATGAATTCTACACCTCGAATTCTGTACGCCTTGTAGCAGGCAATTCATTTCAAATTTTTCCAGGTGTGGGGGTCAAAAGGGTTTAAACTCCAAGCAAATTTCCTCGAAAACAACAAAAACCACTCCCACTTATATGAAAATACATTGATTTCACAAAGCCGGGTGAGGGGGTATCAGGGTCGGACTGGGAACAGAATTCGGCTCGGGCATCCACGGAAAAGCGGCGCATCTCCATATAATTTTTTTAAAAAAATCAACATTTATTACACTGTGCGGCGAAAAAAGGAAAAATGAAAAAAAAAAAAAAAGCCTTCAAAATACTTCTGACACTATTCCGGCTGATTCTGATGTAAAATGACCCCATGAAATCGAATATGACCACTGTTTTCTCCCTATGCGTACCAATTTTTGTAAAAAAGACCCCTATGTATTTTTTCCCTTTTCCAAAGTTTTAGAGCTATTATTTTCATTTGAAAAGGAAATGAGCATTACATTAACCACTAAAATTATTTTAGAAGACAAGAGAGGCTCAAAGCAATAAATCATGAACACACATAGCAAAAAAAAAAGACTGGGGGGTGTACACCCTCCAAAATATTTCAAAAATCATCAAAAATGATTTTTTTATTCTATTTTTGTTAAAGAAGCTTTTAAAAAAAAATTTCGGTGGGAAATCAGAGTATAGAGCTCACTTCTTCCTGTGTCCAAAAAATGTTTGCGGTCTAAAAAAATTACAAAAAAAGATATTATAAAGCAATCTTGTGAAGGTCACACGTTGCACACGAGTCGCTTCGCTAGTCTTTAGGCAAAAACACACTTCTGGCTGATTCTTATGCAAAATGATCCTTCGAATCTAAATATGGGCAAAGTTTCACTCCATCATGCACCATTTTTTTTTTTTTTTTTTTTTTTTTTTCAGAAAGCCACCTCCTTTCCCTCCGATTCATAGCCAGAAAAATTGAAAATTACAGGGAAAGGGTCTGTAAAGAGTAGTGCATGATGGGGAGAAATGCTGACCATATTTTGATTCCAGGGGTCATTTAACATAAGAATAAACCAGAATAGTACATTTTTTACTGAAGACTTGGGATCCTACTCGTATGCAACGTTCGACCCTCACAAGATTACTTATTATTATTATTTTATTTTTTACAACGCGAAAATTTTTTCGGACATAAGGATCATATCGACTTCAGAAAAAAAAAACGGAATAAAAAGATCATTTTTGATAATTTTGGAATATTTTGGGGGGTATACACCCCCTAAGTTTCCATTTTTGCTATCAGTGTTCATCACTTTGAGCTTTGAGCCTGTCTTGCCTGATAAATTAATGTTAGCGGTTAATATATGCTCCTTTCCCCTCCAAATGAAAATTATAGCTCTGAAACTAAGGAAAAGTTAGAAAAAAACGTGGAGGGCCTTTCTACAAAAATTGGTACGTGTAGGGGGGGGGGTCATATTCTGATACAAGGTGTCATTTAACATCATAATCAGCCAGAATATTGTTAGAAGATTTTGATTTTTTTTTTTTTGCTGCGCGTATGTTATTAATTAAATATACAACAAAATTAAGGAGCGTAAGTAATAATTTAAACACTTCATCAGTTATTCTAAACTGAATTGTTTTTTTTATTGATTGATCAATTAATTATCAAAAATAAATTACCAAATAGATACTGATTTAATAAAATTTTTCTTCAATCATTAGCATCAAAATCAAGAAGTAAATCAGCTTCATTGAATTGACATCTGCCTTCAGCCCGGTTTATTGTCTGTTCCAGACTGATGAGTGCATAATAAGGATGAGACTGCAGGTTCTGGATGGCATAACTGGGCTGCAGTTGAGCACAGTGATGAAAAGGGAACCTCATTAGCCGCCCCAGTGAAACTATCACATTTATAATCATTTTTACTACTGCTTCTTGCATAGTTTTCCATAATAATCCTTTTTTTCGGTTTTAAAAAAAATTGAAACGCATATTTCTTCAGTTGAGAAATATTAATAATGTAGGACTTCTCGGATTTTTTAAAAATAATATTTTAAGATAGCATTCCCATTTTAAATTTTGCTAAAAAAATACACTACTCACTTTTGATTCACGTATAATAACAGTTGAGTCCGCTTATTAGAATACCGATTAAAAGAATATCCCGTTTTATATAATTTACATTTTCAAAGTACCAAACTGTTGTGATGTGCTATTTTGAAGCCGGATGATAGATTATCAATCTATCGCTTATTAGAATATTTTTTCGGGGCAAAAAGGCTATTCCATTAAGTGGGCTTGACTATAGATCTTTTTATTTATAATTATTTTTTAATCACTGCGGATTTTTCCCATTTTCTTTTTATTACAAAATGATGTTGGCGTCTCATCTCCTTTTGTGAAAAACTAGGAGGGGTGGGGGATCGGCTCTGCCCTGGATATAGAGAATGTGGCTGTGTAATTCTATTTGTTTAAACCTTTCCTCGAAATTCGTCTCAGAGAAAAAGAAAATATATATTGTCAGCTCCGCTTAATCGGTTAGCGGATAAACGAATGCCCGGCTGGAACGAATAGAACCTAACGGAACCAAATATTTCCCCATAAATGCAATGTTAAAGATTCCCCTAAACGAATAATATTGATCAGCTTTCACAAATATTTTTTCTCAGAAAACTTTTGAATAAATTAAAACTACATTGAATAAGAACAATTATTGGCGCAAAAGTATATTTTGCTAACAACGAACAAGGAAAACTGTGTTCACATTCCATAATACGTAACATTTTTTGGTCGTTGCCACTCCAAAAAAATTAATTACATAACAAAAAAATATATATATAAATATTGTGTACGATAATAAATTAAATTTTTAATGTAAAAAACGTCAGACGAGGTGGGGGAAATGGGAGTTAGAAAAGAGTTTCCAAAAGACCTTGAGCAAGCTTTCCATCTCTTCCTCCTGGACCTTTTCAAAGAATGTATTAAAAAAAGTGCCAAAACAAAGATTTAATAACTCAAGTTGAAAATTACATTTTTCTAATTCTAATATGTTCTAAAAACTTAATTATTATACTATTTTGTTGATTTTACTTAGCTTATTTTAAAAACTTTTAACCAATGACAAATGTCAACGTAGCTTGGAAAAGTAAAGACATTTTCCCCATTTAATCAAATGAATGTCGGCCACATAAGGTTCAAAACCAAAAGGTTCACCGACAAAAGATCCACACCCAAAAGATCTAGCGGGTTGAAGATCCAAAGGACAGAAGGTCCGGCGAATATAAGGTCCAATAGAAATAAGATCCAGATCGAATATTCTCTTTCGAATAATATTTATTCTTATAATATTCGACGGTATTCTTTTAAGTGGTTACGATGTGTTTTCTAAAATGCAAAAAATAAATAAATAAATAAATAAATAAAATAAATAAATAAATAAAAAATTCCTTTATTTTTGATCAGAGTAGACGGTATAAAAATTATTTTAGAACATTTTATTTTTAATTTTAGAGCAAATCTTGAAATGATATTAAAATATCTCTCCCATATACACTCCATCATGAGTATAGGACGAGATTCTATTTTAAACGACGGGAACGTTTATCGACATAAATTATCATAATTTTTAAACTGTATTAGCAAGATTAAAATCGGTGTTATAAAATCATTTTTATTGTCCCTGGAGCAGTTGCATTCTGCTACTGTCATTTAATGCTAGTGAAAGAATCAGATCAGATAATCTTATCGCATAATACTATAGTACTAGCTGTCAGGGCAGCTAGATTAGCTTCCTGCGGCATGTTGATGCATAACGTCCCCCTTCTCTAACTTTACCTCATTCTGAAGTTATATTATTTGATATAATTTAATGTTCATTCGATTTCAAGACATACCACGCACGTGGCCTGGCGTTGCACGGGCACTTCGTGCCCTGAAAGTAGTGAAGAAAATTTCAAGAAACTACTCCCCGCCAAGGCGGCTCGCTAACAGGCGCTTCACGCCTTTACTTTTTTCCTATATAAAAAAATCATTCGAATTATTGAGATGCTTCGCGCCTTCAAGATGGTGAGGAAAGTTTCAGTAAGTTCAGCTCGCTCAAAGGAAAAAAGCAGACATAGATACTCAGTTTTTAATATAAGTAGATGGCTTTTCAACAAATGAATGTTTCAAAATATTACAAGTAGCTAGCGATAAAAATACTATGTAAGTGGCCCGCTTATGAGTTTCGTGTTTGATTTAGTTAAGCCTTTATTCAAAATTCTCATTATCATTGTTATCACTGTTTCATAGCAACCACGTTTCAACAATGGATTTCATATTTAATCATTTATTAGGCTTATTTGCTTTAAATTTGACTACTTATTAATTGATATCTTCGCTAATTAAAATCGTATAATTATATAAATTGAAACTAATGAAGCCTGAAAAATTACCTATCTATCGGTACCTGGTTCGACTTTCAGTTCAGTGGCGTTCAGGAGAAAGAAGCGTGACATAGATAGAAAGAAAGATACTCAGTTTTTAATATAAGTAGATATTATAATATTTAAAGGCTAAATAATATCTATTCACAATTTTGAAACGAAAAACATACGCATTTGAATTAAATTGGAAATTAAAGTGCAAAGGCTTATCATCTCTTACCTTTCTGATGAGAGAAAATACAACTTCGCTACGCAAAAAAGTCGAAAACGTCTTTTGTTCGTACACAGTCGGGCAAAACCGCGCGAAGAAAGAAGCGCGCGCGAGTCATGGAGGTTCCGACACAGCACTTTCTACTTGTCGTAACCCTCGAGCTCCCGCTAAAAATCCGGAAATTTTGCGAATTTGCACCTGTTACTAATTAGAACCGTCTGTCTGTACAATGGTAACCGGCAGGGCCTAAGAATTTACAAGGGCTGGCCGAATGCATGAAGACTTTTCGCTCCACTGTCGGTAGATGAGCGAGCGGGGGGAAACTTGTTTTTGACGTCATCGGGTCCAAACCTTCCACCTTGGACCGGGAGAATTTCTACAGTTGGCGAACGAAAGCTGGAATCTTATGGAATTTTTACTCTGTTTTTTACTCTGTACAAGGGTTATTAAGGCGCATAGGGTTAAAAACCACTCATTATATGAAAGAGGATATTACTAATTTTATTTTCAAGGTTTAATTTGGGAAATGTCTCACACTATTTGACTACGGTTTCTGTCGAAATAAGTCCATAATGCTCGTTCTCAAATATGTAGTCAGTTATTTTTGTTTCATGTTCTGGATTAAAGCAGACATTAAAGGTCACATTTTTTAAAATCGAAAATATGTGTTAAAGATACGTCATGTGTCTGTGTCAAGGGCCTAGTTACTGAAAAAGATTTCAGGGGGCCAAAACAGACGTAAAAACTTATTTTATCTTTTTAAATACATTTTTTAAAGCTTACTTAAAAGCTGGTTCAACAAACAATTTGAATAGAGTTTTAAAAAGTGAAAACACAGTGAAAGACGAATTTCATAAAATCTGGTCCAATAAAGTTTTTTTTTTTTTTTTTTCAATGTAGGATTTGTAGGACCTTCATGACCTTTTTTTTATTCAGTAAGGACACTGGTAGGCCGTAATAAATTTTATTCAAGAACTAACCGTAGAATTACGATTCCTCTAGAGGTAATTACTGAACGAAATTTCTGTGCAAATATTTTTCTATACATTTAACTATAAATAGTTTCTTTGGCACGGTAATTTTTATTTATATCACTTGCTTTAAATAATTAATACTTCGTATTGATGTGTCCGAAACTTTAAGGAGGGGAGAAGGGGAAGAAAATAAGCGCAATACATTTATAATTACCTAAAACGTGATTATTCGAATTAAATCATGTATCCTTTTTTTACGGTCATTTAAAAATTTATGATCAGATATGTTTGTGTTTTTATGTGTGTATAAGAGCTTGTTCTCTCGAAATCGCTTTACAGAAATTCTAAATCCAAGGAAGGAATCATGAGACTTAGACATAACCGGCTTTCTCTAAAAATGCCGGTTTGGCTGCAAGAAACTAAAGAAGTATTTTTTGTAAAGCAAAAAAAAAAAAAAAACTTTCAAACACGGATACATATTACTATTGCATGTTTAGTTTATGTAATGCGTGATTTTGTTTCAGTTAAAGCCTTAACTACTTCAAAAAAAAAAAAAAATCAATGTTTTGCATTTCAGCGTTTTGTCGAAGTACTTATAATTCTTTGTTAATTTTGATTTAAATCTATCTGCTTTTTGAGCAACACTTTGCGAGTTTCCCTAATCACACGAAAGAAAAGCTTAACATTTGCATCATCGAAAAGTAGAGTAGAGATAGAGATTGCTATAGTTCAGACTCAAGCAAACCACATGTAGTTCAAAAGCAAGATCACAACGGGATCACTTTCTGTCAAATGCAAGCTAATAACGTTTTCTATCTTTGAATGAGAGTTCGAAAGGAACCAAAGAAAATCGGGTGTCACATGCTCCTCCCCCTTGTCATGTAAATCACCATTTTTTTTCGGAAATGGAAATATTGGGGGAGGACGGTCATTTTACTAATTTCCGGTAATCGGCCTAATTACTAGCTTGCGGCGCGGACGAGGTACATTTTCTATGGGGCACGGGCTTATGATATATACCTCCCAAGAACCTTTTTTCACTTCCGGAACTCATCGCATCAAGCCTCAGGAAAAACTAATACAGCACCTGGTTTTCCTTAAAAGGATATTTGGTGCTGCTCTGAAAATGCTGAGCAGTGGAGTGATCATTTTATCCTTCGCCTTCCTGAAGTGCACTACTTTGTCGTATCCCGTTTGAAAAAGTTTTTACTCTAGTATTTTTGTTTTACATTGTGCTGAATTATACCTGAAAATAGCTACATGTTTTCTATTTGAAAATATAAAAAAATGCCTTCGTGTGCCGTAGCAACGTGTAAAAATTACCCACAAAAAACTAGAGGAACAAGCATAATCTACCATAGATTTCCTAAGGATCCAGAATTAGCAAAACAATGGCTGCATAAATGCAAACGGAAAGACAATGTGAATACTGTGGCTGCTAGAATTTGTAGCGAACATTTTGCAGCAAATGACTACAAAGTTGATTTAAAAAATAAGCTACTTGGCCTTGAGGAAAGAAAAAACTTAAAAGAAGATGCGATACCCAGTATGAATTTACCCAGCATTTCTGAGAGTGATCTTCCATCTGCCAATGAACGCAGCCAAAGAAATGAAAAACGGAACATATTAAAAAATGCCTTAAGTCGCCTTCATGAAATTGCTCTGGAAAAGCAGGACAAAGGAGGAGATAGAAGAGAGATAGAAGAAGGAGAAGAAGAAGATATTCGTGGTGACGAAAATTTTCCAGCCAATACAGATTGCTCAGATTGCAATGACTTAAGAACACAAAACGAAACTTTGGTTCTCAAGATAGATTTTTTAATAAAAGAGCTTAAAAAAATATCAGAAGAAAAAAAAGAGCTAGAAAAGCACAAAACGCAAGTGACTCGAAGAAAACTTCGGCTTCAAATCCAAAAAAAACGCCTTACCTCTGAAGCTAAAGATTTGAGGAAAAAACTTAAAAAAGCCTCCAAAATGCTGAATTCCATGGAAAAAGTGCTAACGAAAACTCAACTGTTAGCAATAGTAGGAAACAAAAAACGTATCAATTGGACCCCCGAAGATATTTCCAGAAGTTTGGTTTTGAGAGCCATTTCTCAAAAAAGTTATGAACACTGGCGGACTAAAATTGGCATACCATTACCATGTGCGAGCACTCTTAAAAGGTGGTGTGCTAAATTCTCCTGCAAGCCCGGCATTTTAGAAAGTGTCCTAATGGTATTTAAGAAAACCTCTGAGTCTATGTCTGAGGCTGAAAGAATGTGTACGCTCAGTTTTGATGAGATGCACATAGACAGTAGGTATTGTTACGATATGAGTGACGACAGAGTTCTGGGCTCTTTCTCGAAAGTCCAGTTTGTTTTAGCAAGAGGAATTTTAGGATCTTGGAAGCAGCCTATTTTCTATGATTTTCAAACACCTATGAAAAAAGACCTTCTTTTCGACATAATAATCAGAGCCGAGAGTTGTGGTCTTCTCATTTCAGCAATTGTATCAGATTTAGCAGGTGCATCGACTTTGTGGTGCCAATTAAACATTACTCCTGAAAATCCATGCTTTGAACATCCGTTAAAAAAGGATAAAAAAATTTGGGTGTTTGCTGATCCTCCCCACTTTTTGAAATTATTACGCAACCACTTTTTGGACAGTGGCCTAATTTTGGCAGATGGAACGCTGATTACAAAAAATATTTTGGAGGATGTGCTTGGAAAAGACCGAGGGGAAATCAAAATCTGCCCCAAACTCAAACCTGAGTACTTGACTGTGAAAGGCAACAGCCGCCAGAAAGTTTTGCCAGCTAAAGCCGTGTTTTCTGCTACTACAGCTACAGCCATAGAACATTTAACAAATCATAAAAAAGCTGCAGAATTTTTTAAGCTTGTGGACACATTTTTTGACATATTCAATAGCACACATCCAAATCCCAAGAGTAACAAGCCGATGCAGTCGGGCTTCGGTGATGAAAAACATTTTCTGGAGCAAAAAAAAGTGTTAGAAGAAACTGAAGTTGTAATTCGTGGAATGAGGGTTTTTGGAAAAAAATCTTTACTTCCCTTCCAGAAAGGAATCCTCGTATCAATTGCATCTCTCTTCGGCTTGTGGGAAACTTTAAAAGAGAAAAACTTCCGTTACATTTTGACAGCACGCTTGACACAAGATGCTTTGGAAAATTTATTTAGTCAAATAAGAGGAGCAGGTAATTTTTACGACCATCCTTCTCCAATAGAAGTTATGAACAGGTTGAAAAAGCTACTGTTAGCAAATAAATTGCCTTCGTTATCACCCAAAGCCAACACAATACTGGAAAAAGGCTCAGAACAAACGCACTGTTATTTAACGGCGGATGTAATAAAAAATGCATTTGAAGATGATGTAATAGCAGATCCACCATCCACATCTGTTGACGAAAGCAAAATATGTTCTCTTTTGTACGAAGAAGAGGTTCCAATGGAGTGGGAAATAGAAAAAAGCACTTCAGACGTGTTGATGACTTTTTCTGAACATGAAGGCCTTAAATATATTGCAGGATACATTGCATATCGTGTGAAAAAAAATGACCCAACTCTCGGACATCTGACGATCAGTCAAAGTGAAAATAAAGCAGATGCTCCGTGGATAATTGCCTTATCTGAAGGCGGTTTGACAATTCCAACTGAAGAATAGCTGGAAAAAATCGAACAATTTGAAAAAATATTTTTGGTAATACATGGCAAAGACGGTATTCGAAAAACGAAAAACATAACGAAGGAACTGGCTCAACTGTTGGAAGAAAAATTTCCTGACACATGTAAAGAAGCTATTAAACTTTTCTCTCGAGTAAGAACATTTAGAAGGATCAGGTATTTAAATGAAAAAATTGCTGAGGACAAAAGGAAAGCTAGCAAAAAGATGAAAAAATGGATTTTATCACAGAAGAAAACTTCTTAGACTATTCGGTAAGCTTTCAATTTATTACTATAACACAACATTTGTTGTACATGAAACTATTTTTTAGTCTACAAAGTTATTGAAATGTTTTTCAATAATTACAGTAAACACCCACTAATTCGGACTTTGCTTAATCCGGAGAGCCATTAAAATGTACATTAGGGTGAGTCGAAAAAATCGATTTTTTTATTTCGAAATCGCATTACCTCTCAAAAGTTGTAGTTTAGTATCCACAACTTGGGAAAAATAAAAAAAAAATTCTAAGTTGACGTCTTCGGTTCGCGCATGAGGCTCAAAGTTGGAAAAAATATGTTAAAAATGGAAATTTTCAAAAAGAAAAAAGAAAAAAAAATTGTAACTTTTCATAATGCAACTGCCATAAGCTGTAAATATTTTGTGCATTTTTTATCGAAAAAAATATTTTATTGCTTTCACATACGATCTTTAGTTTGTACATCAGCCTTAAATTGGGCTAAAATCGCCTACAATGTCAAATTTTGAAAATATCGATTTTTTTTATTTCGAAATCGCATTACCTCTAAAAAGTTGTGGTTTGGTATCCAAAATATGATAAAAATAAAAAAAAATCTAAGTTGACTCCTTCGGTTCGCGCATGTGGCTCAAAGTTGGAAAATATATGCTAAAAATGGAAATTTTCAAAAAATACTTTGAAAAAAGAAAGTAATTTTTTTTCTATCGAAACTGATTTAAATTGTTAGTAGATAACATAATTTGAACCCAAAAAATTATATATAACATTTAGAAGATACATTCTGTTTGTGCATAAGGCTCAAAATACGAAAAAAAAAAAGTTAAAAACTGAACTAGAACGCACTATTTCGGCGCTGTGCCGGTATATTTTTATTCTACTGCCGACTTGTCTAGACATTAACACATATTCTAGGAGACAGTTCAAAGTCCCTGCAGTCTGCACTCCCTTTGGTTGTCACTTAGTCAGCTAGACCCACCAAACAAACAGCATCTTTAATTAGCAACTGAAAGTGAATCAAAAAGTGCAGCGTGTTTAGCTTTGAGTGAGTTTTTTTTTGTAACTTTGTAGCATATTTTTATGCTCCAGTTTTGTTATACTGTTCTCCGTTCTCCGAATAATAAATAATGGAACCCCGGAAAACTTCTAAACGTTTAATTATTTGTCCGTTTTTTGGTGCACCGAAAGGGTTAAGTCAAAGTGTTTTACTCACATGTGCAGATGTGTTGTTAGCTTGCTTTGAAGAAAAATCGCAATCTGCAAAAGGCGAACCTTTTTCAAATATTTCAGATTTCAAAGCTGCTCAAATAGAAGAAATTTACTGCGAAACTTCTATACCAATGTACAGTGGTAATACCAATGTACAGTGGTAATACCAATGTGTGTTCTATACCAATGTACAGATGTACAGTGTACATCTACAAGAGATTGGCTTTTTAGCACAAGAACACGAAAAATTCATTGCACACTTGCAAGAAGCAACGTCAAAAAGTTTAGACTTTGCTTCATTAACAAAGTGATTGAGTTTTGTCTTGAAGTTCAATTTATCTTTATTACGACTAAATGACTTTCTCAAAGTGTAGTATTTGTTATGGTAATCCTTTATCAATTTTACAATACGTACATGACTGACCGTTGGTATAGAAGCTTTGCAGTAAATTTCTTCTATCAGCTATGCAATCTGAAATCCTTGAAAAAGGTTCGCCTTTTACAGATTACGATTTTTCTTCAAAGCAAGTTAACAACACATCTACACATGTGGGTAAAACACTTTGACTTAACAATTTCGGTGCACCAAAAAACGGACAAACAATTAAACATTTAGAAGTTTTCCGGGGTTTCATTATTTATCATTCGGAGAACGGAGAACAGTATAACAAAACTTGAGCATAAAAATATGCTATAAAGTTACAAAAAAAAAAAACTCACCCAAAGCTAAACACGCTGCACTTTTTGATTCACTTTCAGTTGCTAATTAAAGATGCTGTTTGTTTGGCGGGTCTAGCTGAATAAGTGACAACCAAAGGGAGTGCAGACTGCAGGGACTTAGAACTGTTTCCTAGAATATGTGTAATGTCTAGACAAGTCGGCTGTAGAACAAAAATATACTGGCACAGCGCCGACATAGTGCGTTCTGGTTCAGTTTTTGACTTTTTTTCCATATTTTGAGCCTTATGCACATACAGAATATATCTTCTAAAAGTTATATATAATTTTTTGGGTTCAAATTTTTGTTATCTACTAATAATTTACAGCAGTTTCGATAGAAAAAAAATACTTTTTTTTCAAATTATTTTTTTCAAATTTCCATTTTTAGCATATATTTTCCTACTTTGAGCCTCATGCGCGAAGCGAAGGAGTCAATTTAGATTTTTTTTTTATTTTTTCCCAAATTTTGGGTACCAAACCACAACTTTTGAGAGGTAATGCGATTTCGAAATAAAAAAAACGATATTTTCGAAATTTGACATTGTAGGCGAATTTAGCCCAATTTAAGGCTGATGTGCAAACTAAAGATCGTATGTAAAAGCTATAAAATATTTTTTTAGATTAAAAATGCACAAAATATTTGCTGCTTATGGCAGTTGCATTAGAAAAAATTACAATTTTTTTTTTCTTTTTTCTTTTTGAAAATTTCCATTTTTAACACATTTTTTCCAACTTTGAGCCTCATGCGCGAACCGAAGACGTCAACTTAGAATTTTTTTTTTATTTTTCCCAAGTTATGGATACTAAACCACAACTTTTGAGAGGTAATGCGATTTCGAAATAAAAAAATCGATTTTTTCGACTCACCCTAATGTACATACTGTATAAATAAAAGGCGCGTCAGCGCAATAAAGTATTTTTTAAGGCCATATTTTTTTTATAATTATTTTTGCAATTTACTTTTTCAATTTTATATTTTACTATCTTACGTTCAAACTAATTTTTACTGTATTCTGCCTATGTATGTACATTGGTTAAATGTATAGGTTTTTTTTTTGTTGGATTCACTATTAGTCCGGGTTAATCAGATTCTACTGAAGTTTTCAAAAACAAGGCTTGTTAAAATTATTGGTTAGAGTAACAGTTACTCAATGTAAAAACCTCTATTCAAAAAAACAGTGGCAGTGTTATATATTCAACTGGGCATCGCGAAGTGCAAATAAGCTTAGTTACTCCTTAATCTATCTTATCTCTTCCATTTACTTTAAGCCGAGTTTGAAATATTATTTCATTATTGTTTTTTAAAGTTTAAACTAAGAATATTAAACACAAATGAGGAAAAACCTTACAAGCACAGTAAATTATATTCATTTCATAATAAATTCAATTTTGAAAATTTACCGCTTTCTACCTTTTTTAAACGCGCACATCGGACGAATTATTTCCGAAACTACAGAAGAGAAACTAAAAATTTGTATTATAGATTTTAAAAAGTTTACTGTTTTTCGTATCGCCCTTTAATCGATCGAAGAGACTCAAAACATTCACCCTTGTATTTAATTACTTTTCGAGGCTTTCCTCGAAAAACTTTTCAATATTAAAACGCGAAAACAAGGTGAATACGCACGCAATGTACCAATGTCCCAGATCCGATTGGACCCAGTGATGTCACTGCCGAGCAGTGACTTTTTCCCCATCGGTTCTTCCTTCGTAGAGCTAAGACCTAGCCCTTAGTATTCTTAGGCCCTGGGTAACCGGAGTCTCATTGACGAGGTTAGAACCAGAGGCGCTACCTCGTGAAGCCCTGGGCGGCATTCCGATCCGAAGGACAAAAATATCACCCCTTTAGCCGTGGGGGATATTTTGTTTTCGTTCGATCTTCAACTGAGTGGGAAGAAAGAAAGAAAAAACTGCTTTCGAAGTTTTCTGCTTCTGCCTACTGACTGTGTGAATAATGTTTGATGTAATTCTGAGAACAAGGCAGGCGCGGATCAAGGATTTCTCTCAGAGGGGGGAGGGAGAGGCAGTTTCATTCTCATTTCGGCGCCCCCAATTATTTTTTTGGCGCTCCAACCCCCAAATCAAATGAAGTAAGAAAGTGGGGAAAATCCTTTTTGGTTTGTTATTCACATTTTCTATAGATATAAGCAGTCAGCTATTTATCCGTTTAGTAAAAATAATATGGAATAAAAATACACTGGTATAGGAAATAAAGGAAAAAATAATAAAATAAAATAAAATAAATATATAAACTAATGTAGCTTTACAGTGGCTTCTCTAGCATCCCCTCCCACCGCATTAAATGAAAATTACTTGAATATTTAACAAAATAAGTTGAAGACAAAAGATAAATGCAAAATCTGGACCTTTTGTCCACCCCGCTGAGAAATCCGGACCTTATGCCATCGCTGTCCAAAAATGCGGACTTCTGTTCGTGGACCTTTTGGCTGTCGGACCTTATGTTCCTTGGATCTTATGGCCATTGGACACGTTATGGCTTGACTTTCTATCCGCGACTTTGACGTGGATTTCTGTCGTGGACCTTGTTGACTCTAGCGCATCCAATAAATCAGAAATAGTATCTGTGCGTCTGTACCTGACAAATCACAGTTACGTCGATCTGACGAATTGGCAGGAGATACTGGCACCGTAAGATCATAGATGGTTTTGAGGGAAAAGTACGTCGATCGATTCGAGAAAGGCTTCAAATGGCTCTATCGGATCTTCTCGATCTTGTTCATTCGAGAGAACGAAAAAAAATACCTTTTAGGAAAATTTCCTTCCAGAGGTTTTCAAAACCACTAATCGATATCTCCACCCTGAAGAAAGATATGGGCATTTGAAAATTTGGAAATGTCCATTTTAAATTGGATTTATAAAAGTCGTCTGCACGAGCGCGAAAGAAATTAAATGGGGTGAAAAAAATTTTTAATGAGAAATATGTGTTGCCATTTTTTCTTGAACATAAACAAATAAAATTCTTGCTTTTGCTTTAGGCTTATCCTGTAACGGACGAATTTAAAAACTTTTTTGGCGATTGATAATCGGGACTTTTAGACACACTCGTCACCGAAGTTTGAAGCAGTATTGGCGTTTTGAGAACGGAGAGCGCCTTCGGTCCGTGAGAAAGAGGCGCCGAAGCTTAGATGAGCAGTGTTTGCGTTTTAAGTACGGAGAGTGACTAGGCGACTTCGACTGGTGGGCAATTCCATGCAAGTGTGGAAAAGCGTTGGAAAAATAAAACTACAGCAATGCTTCTGTTTTGCGTATTTTTTGATTTAAAAATGTTTGAAGTTTATTATTTATACTAATTTTTTGTCAAGAATGTAGTATTTTTAGTTTGGCAGCACTTTGAAGTTGGAAATGGAATATTTAACTTTTGGTAAAGCAAATGATCAATCTTTCAACGTTGGTAAGTTTCAATTTTTTTTCTTTGGATAACTGTTTTAAAGGAAGAATATTGATTATTACACTTTAATTCAATATTGTGAATTGCTAAAGCGAATGTTTTCACTTAAATTAAGTGATTTATGTAAACTTCAAAAATGCACTGTTCTATGTAACGTAAGTTACCAAAAACATGTTAAAGTTCATGATGTGCATAAAGAAAGGGCAATGTAATGTTAACAATGCTATATTTTCTATCTTATGAGTGTGTAAGAAGCAAATAGTTAAAGTTTTTTTAAAAATATTGTTTATTTAATTTTTTGTGCTACAATCAAAACGTGTAACGTAAGT